>ML279840.1:0-43430 GCA_005239495.1 Nicotiana undulata | reverse complement strand
GATTGTGACACCCCGGTTTTGGGATTGTTCGTTGTAGATGTCTTATCATTTCATTTTGAGTTTTTCTAAGATATTATTATTATTTCTCTGTTGTGAAACAATTGAAGGGATTTGGAAGGCCCAGTAAAGTTTTTGAGAGTTACTAGTGTGGGAAGTTTTACGTTATTTCATGTTTGTCATGTCTTTATTCTCTGCATTCTTAAAGTTTCGTTATTTTATTAAGCAATGCTTACAGGATTTTGTTGGGAATTTGTTGAAAGTGACGAACTATCGTTTCGTTCAGTATCAAATGATTTTAAATTGCTATTGCAAGTTATACGTTGGCTGGCCTAGCGGATTCAACGTTAGGCGCAGTCACGGCCCAAAGGGTGGGAATTTGGGTCGTGACATCGGCTTTCCCGGACCTTTCTCAACATCATTTTGGCATTTTAACACCCCATCATCATAGCATATCCGAGTGATCAAGGATGGGAAGCATAGGCTCTTGGACCTCCCATGGGTGGCTTTCTCAATTTCTCTAACAATGTGCTCCCCCACGTTCACGGGTAATCCATCCATGATAACAACAATTATTAGTGCCCTCTCTAGTGTCATATCAGTGTCATTTGTAGAAGGAAAGACTCTTGCACAGATAATAGAGAGCCACGTATTTGCCTCAACAGTGAAGTCATGAGAATCAACTCCCTTGTGCACTCTCAACCACTTCGGGGTCACCCCATCATGCAATTCGTCCACCCACCATTAGTTTCCTCCTGCTTTTGCTCTGTCGCTGTAAACCTCGTTATCGGCATTGGGAAGGCCATAAATTTTGTTGATTACCTCAGTGCTGAAATTGACTTGCACACCCCGCACAGTAGTAAATAAGGTTCCTTGGAAGTCGGTCCTCAAGGCGTTGAATAAAATTCCAACACTACTGTGTGGTTTTCATCATTTGGTTGATCGGCGAAACATATCCACCTGCTTTTGACCAATCTTGTGTAGAAGCCCGATATTTTAGCTTCAACCGTTTCCTTGTTAATGCCTCTTTCCCTGACGATGGTTTTTGACAAGAGTTCGTCATATTTCCATTCACATTGCACAAATAAAAACCGGTCATGATCAAAGGGTTCCTCTTGTTCAGCTTCAGGGACATGTTCTTGCTCAATTTCATTGTGTTCTGAATCAATTTTATGCCCAAAGTACCTACAAAATAGACCAACAATATTAAAAGCTCATATAGACACTTAAAACAATGTATTAGGAAGTATTTAGGCCAAAGAATTGGGTCAAAAAGGTTCCGGGCAGAGCTGTGCAAAGCTACTAATTTTTCCCATTTTAGTGATTGACAGATTTTTCTCTTCGCGTAAGGCCCATCACGTTCGCGAATAGCAAAAAAAGATTTACCAGAACGCGAAGGTCAAAATTTTCTTGCCCAGAATTAGACTTTCGTGTACGCGAGCAGACCATCGCGTACGCGAAGGTCATCTTCATCGCCCAGACCTATTTTTCTTTCAGGCATTTTGTCAAACAGTGTGTGTTCCCTCTTTTCCTTGTCCATTTTCCAGTTAATTTTAGCACAAATCTCGCCCAAAATTGTACAATAACAATCACACACTCACACTCAACCATTCTCACCCAGCAAGTAACAACAAAATCATGCAAAAGGTTGAAATTTAAGACTAAGAATTTGCAACCCTAAGCACAAAACAACCATGGCTGCTCTTCTATTGTTTCACACCAAGAACGGGAAGAAAGAGTTAAGAGACAAGAGAGGAAATTACATACCTTAAGAATGGCGAGGGAGAATCGAAATTGACTTGAAGATTATTGAGAATTTGATTTTTGGGGGCTTAAAGAGTAGAAGAAACTGATCTTTGAGCACATAGGGGTTATACGATGATTTCCCGTGTTTTAAATATTTTAAACTTACTTGAGACTCGCATTCACGTGGGACATGTCGCCTTCGTGAAGGGTTAAAGTTGGTTAAACTGTCGCGAACACGACCTTTCCATCGCGAACGCGTAGGCTTAGAATTCTATTACCCTTCGCGATCGCGAAGGTCCATCGTGAACACGAAGCAATGCTTATGCAATTTCAAGTAGCTACTGGTTTTTGGCTCCTCGGTTACCCCGACTTGCTCAAATCAACTCCAAAAATTCTAAAACTTGGGAAATTAGTCAAAAATAGTATACTAAGCTATTCTAAAAAAGAAAATTTCAAAAACAATTAAAAATTTAAAAACGATGGGTTGCCTCCCATCAAGCGCCGCATTTAACATCGTGGCACGACGCGAATCAACTTTGCCACTTTTCTCGCCACTTGGACGATATGAATTGGGAACAACTTGGACTCAAGCTTGTAACCACGAGCAACTGGGGGGGGGGGGGGGGGGGGGGTAAGTAGATGATCAAGACATGCATTAATTTCTTCATTTTGCATTTCTTGGCTTACTTGTGAGGAATGTCATTTTGCCTTCTTGAATATGCAAATTGCAAAATGTACGTCTCTTGTTTTTCTTCTTTTCACTTCAATATGGATTCACGTAGCTCAATTCCTATATCACCATGCAATTCCAAAGGTTAAAAATGCTTGGAATGCAACCTCAAGCCTTCAAATTGCAATTCTTCCTGGATTTTGACGTCCTCTTTTTCCCCCGGATTAGAGTCAATCCCAACCATATTTTTAATTACATCGGTTGACTCTAATTCTATATTTTTCTTGGCATCACTAACAAGTATGGATTTGGTTGGACGTTGTTCAATTCTTGAATCCTCAAAATAAAGCTCACTTTCTTCCTCGAAGTTGGACTCTTCTTGATCTCTTTCCACACTCTCAAGTTGGTGGGCGTAGTGAGCCTCAACCAATATTTTTATTTGATCTTCCAAAGTGCAGATATTCTCATATTTTAAGTCAAGACGTGTTTCAAGTCCTCGAGTGCAAAGTTGTGCTTCTCCTCATTATCAAGAATTGCCTCCAACATGAGCATTATTTGAGCATTTGAGAGTTCTTCTTGGTTTTGATCAAGTGCCAAGGAAGGATTTTCAGCTTCCACATCTAAGGAAGGTTCTTGCCTATCATTCACTTCCGAGGCTTTTTGGACCTCTAAAGCTTCAAGCATTTCTTCCATTTGTGAGTTCAACCTTTCAAGCGCCAAGTCATTTCGGAGACTATTTTCCAAAAGCTCCTCCAAGGCACTTTTCTCTTTGTTTTCTCCTTCAAGTAGGCATTCCACCATGAGCTTGAACTCTCTATTTTGACCGTGTTCAACTTCTTCCACTTCCATATCCCTATACTTTTCATCACAAAAAGTAGAATCATCATAGATGAGGTTTGGGGAAAGGAATGACAAATAAGCACAATTATCCCAAAGGACATTTTCACCACACTTATCACAAATACTCCACTCGTGGATTGAGATTGTGTGCATAATCATCCCCTGGGAGAATTTAAATAATTTTTCCATGAGTGTCGTATTCCACAATAAGGAAAAGGGTCATCAAAGTATGAACAACTACCATCCGACAAATTTTCATTATGCGATGCCATTTTTCAAAATTAATAAAATAACCAAGAAACAAATAAGAAGATAAAGATGATAAAAATAATTACACAAATATTCACAAGTTTGGACCAAAGCACTTACGCTAACTTCTCAAACAACCTAAATATGCCAAATTGTTCCCCGACAACGGCGCCAATTATGATGACGTCCAAATCCACTACTGAAACATATATGGACACAGTCATATACAATATAATTTACCCAACTATGAGTCAGGGTTGAATCCCATAAAGAACAATATGCAGGCGATTAGGCATGTAAGAGAATTATCACTTATTATGCTAAGACAAACACTTAGAAAGCTTTTGGGAAAATATTTATAACTAATTGCGAAAATTTAAACTAACAAGAAAGCAAGTAAAATGATCAATGGCTACATGTATTGGGAATTACACTCAAGTAACGATCCAATGTATTTCACGATTTTACAAATATGAGCGAGTTTATGTTAATTATCATCGGGTAATAATTCTATATTAGCTTCTTCCAAAGACTAACAAGACTTCCTAATTGAATTATCCCTAAAACAATCAAGAGATTAAGCACACCCGAATATGGCTACAAGTAGTTCAATCCTATCCCTAGGTAGAATCTATAAAGTGAGGGTTGCCTGAAGTTCTTGTTAATTAATCTTTCCCAACACAAAATTATCTTTCCCAAAATTAATTCGAAGTAAATGGGCGAAACCTAGGGTTAGCTAATCCCTTTGGAAACTTTAAAGAACAAGAATAATTAAAGAAACAATAGCTCACTTCAATATAAATAAAAAACGTTAAATACATAAGCACAACAAGATATTTAATCCACACTTTAAATATGAATACTTCCATAACCAAGATTCAAGTGTTGGAAAAAATACTACACACTTAGATATACAGTACAAAGCAAGGAAATGAAGAAATGAACATAAATGGGTAAGAAATTCTCAACCAAAAGCTTCAAATATTCAAGACCCAAGTGTGTGTGCAAGAAACCTTACTCCTAAACTTGTCTTCTCAAGTCAAAGTCTACCCAAGATATGCTAGGTCGTGTATTAAATGGCTTGGGGGTCAAAAACATGAAATTCCAGAACTGTCCAGTTTTTCCGCCCAATTGTTCTTCGCGTTCGCGATTATACCTTTGTTTATCATCGCGTTCGTGGTTGTCTTTTCGCGTTCGCGAAGTTTTGCTTCCTCCAACTTCACGTTCGTGTACAACATTTCGCGTTCGTGAAGGTTTGTTGTCCTGAAGTTCCGCGTTCGCATTTATCCCTTTGCGTTCGCGAAGAGTAATTTACTAGGCAGTGTTCCTGTATGCATTTTAACTCCTTTTTGACTCGTTTTCAGTTGGTTTCTTCACCATCACTTCTGAATCACATAAAACCTGCAAAATAGAAGTAAATGACTTTAAACACACAATTGTATCAACCAAACATAGCAAAAATCTAAGATTAAAGGCGAGATAAGTTGGTAAAATACCCACTTATCACTAACTAAGCTAGGAAGGTTTCAAGGCTGGGAAGGACCAGGTTCTTGGTGTATGGCCTGAAGCAGCTTTAGCATTTCATAAAGAATGCCTTCATTCTTCTCCTTTTCCTTTGCAAGCTCAGTTTTGAGAGCATCCCTCTCAGTTTCGACTTCAACCAGCCTCTTCTTCACCCTCTCAATCTCAGCCTCCCTTGCCCCACTCTCCTGCACCAAGGCTCTCACTTTGTTATTCACATGTTATTCACATGCACCCTCTTGGATGAACCGGGTTCTTTGGGAGGAGTATGGAATTCATAGTCACATGCAATCAAGGTATTGGCGCCAAAGTGATCTTTGCTTGTGCTAACAGTGAGAAAGCACAACAATGAGAATGAATCCATAGAGTATGTCATGAGTTTTGGTGCCAGTTAGTACCCTATCAAGGAGCTGGATGATAAACCCTGGCCAATCATTTTTCCTTCTAATATCTAGGCACTCCATATAGACCAGCTCCATAAAGGTGGAAATGTGCCTTCTTTCTTGCCTGGGCAACACAACCTTGTTGACAAATTCAAAGAGCAACTTGTGGGCAGGATTCATCTCACTTTTGTACGCACCCTTGGGCTGTATCTCTAACTCATTGTCAGCAATTTTTCTTGTAATGGCAAGGGAGGTGGGAAGGTTTTATAGGCTTAGCCATTTCAGCTTCTTGTAGTCATTGTACCTTTTAGCAAGTACCCCTAGAATTTCTCCTAGTTCCTTGTCGTCAAAGCTCATTCAACCCTTTTACTACACTAGTGACTTTGCCATTCTTGATTTCATAGATATCCATAAACTCCACAATCTCAGCTCTTTCTAGTCTCCCTTCCATCTGAAGGACCATGTCTTTCCATCCCTGAAGTTCAAGCTTCTCTAGTAGCATCATCATTTCTTCCTCCTCCAAGTCTCTGAGGAGTCTACCTTTCAAGATTGTTCGCTTCCCAAACTTTACCATTTTATGATGTTCCTCATCAGTTTCCTCTTCTTCTTCTCCACCCTTTTGTTCTTCCACTACCTGCACTTTCATAGATTTCCTGGCACACCTGGTTCATTTTGCCAAGGTAGAAGACTCTGCATCAATAGGCTTTGAAGGAGACTTCTTTTTGGAAGTCTTTCTTTTCTGCTTTTGGAGTCACAACCTCCACCTCCCCTGCCTCGTCTTTATTATGAAGGACTAGGTCCATCTCCTCAATCTCAATTTCCTCAATAGGTTCACTCACTTTCTTCTTTCCCTTTGCAACAAATTTTCTTTTACTCTCTTCTAAGGCTCTTTCAAGTTCCACCTCACTCTACTTCTTATGACTCCTTGTAGCTCTTCCTCTTGTAGGAGGAGTCTGTATAGGGATAGAAGAGGCATACTTTCTCTTCTTGTAAGCCCTAGTAATTCCAGGTATTTTAACTCTTGAATTTTCTTCTTCTTCGGATTATAGGTGTCAGACACTCGTTTCAGTAAATCTTCGAGGGGTTCCTGCACAAATGGAACAGGTTCTTAGAACCTCTTCCTCAACCAACTAGCCCCTCAACTGCACTAGCATCACCAAATCCACTACCCCTTTCTTCTCTCCAAATGTCTTCCTATTCAACAACTTCCTCACTCCATAACACCATCGCCCATGTTTCCTCAGTCAACCCAACAAGAGTAGGTGAAGGTTCAACCACTCATTTTCCCTTTCACCTTACATCTCCTTGAATCTCACTCTCTTTTTCTTTTTCTTTTTATTTTTACCACCAACTATATTAGACTCAGTAGGTTCTATCCCATCAATCGTACCAACCAGAACAAATCGGTTCTCAAAATTCTCAATCATTTCAGAAATGACCTCAAAATAAATATTTAGAATAGAGGTTACTTGTTCTGTTTCAAATGAAAGAGTTTCTTCCCCCTCAGTTGCATACTTGAAAGATTCTTCTAATTTTTGGGGTTCTTCTTCTTGGCTTGCTTTAAATTTCTCATTTATTTTCTTGATTTGTTCACTGCCAGCAATTGTCTTACGAGCAAGCATCTTGAACCTTCCTTTCTTGGAGATAGGTGTGGTTAAAGGTATGGTAGAAGGTGTAGGTTATGATTCTTTGGGTGGTGAAGAAGGGTTTTCAGAAGGTTTTTCCATTGATGTGCGTAGAAGAGATGAGAGAAGATAGAGAGAATTTTTTGGCGGTTGAAAAATTAGAAGTGAAGAAATGGTTAAGGCCTAATCAATTTAAATAGGGATATTTTGAGTTGGTAACAATTGCTTTTTGAAGTTAAGAAGTCTAATCAAACTGGGAAAGTCAGTTTGAATGGGCGTTGGACTCTTCCCTAGAATCTAGGCAATTATGGCACATTGAACTCTTTTTAGGTGAAACTGATTCGTTTGTAACATATAAACTTGAGGGAGATTGGGATTGAATGGGTCTCTCTTTTTTATCATGATCCAAATACAATTATTTTAAAATATGCGGAGTGGAGCGTACATACCATGTAATCTTGATGAACCAGGTTCTTCACTGGGAAATCTCTTGTGTAAGTCTTAATTTTCTAAGAAAATAAAGATAATATCATTAGAGATTAATGAGACATTTTAGCACATGGAACAAGAGTATACTAATGAAAGTATCAGACTGAGCAAAATCTAATCTAATGATTCACAAAATTCACAAGTTATCTAACAAAATATTGAGTTAGAACTAGTTCTGTTTAGGTGATCTTAATCATCCCTAATTCTAACATATTCCTTTCAAAGTGATCTCTACTTAGAGATTTTGTGAAGATGTAAGCTATTTGCCTGTTAGTAGCACAAACTTTCACAGTGATCAAACCTTTCTCATAGTTGTCCCTCCAAAAGTGATGCCTAACATCTATGTGCTTAGTTTTTTTATGACGAACTAGGTTCTTGGTCATAATAATTGCATTGGTGTTATCACAAAAGATGGGAATACAACGTAAATCAATTCCAAAGTCCATTAATTGTTGTTTGATCCACAACTATTGAGAACAACATGAGGTAGAAACCACATACTTAGCTTTCGCAGTAGACAAGGCCACAAAATTTTGCTTTTTGGTGGCCCAAGACGCAAGACATGAGCCAAGAAAGTGTGCCACACCTAAAGTACTCTTTCTATCCACAAGAAAACCTGCATAATCAGCATTAGCATATCCCACTAAGTTGAAATTACTACCTCTTGGATACTATAGGCAAAGATCAGTAGTGCATTTTATGTATCTCAAGATCCTCTTGACAACACTCAAGTTATACTCCTTTGGATTTTCGTGAAATCTAGCACAAAATCCTACACTAAAAATAATTTCAAGTCTACTAGCAATGAGATATAACATAGAGCCAATCATTCACCTATACATTTTCTGATCAACAGATGAACCGGGTTCATCTATATCCAATTTTGTGGTTGTTGTTATATGGGTGCCAATTTCTTTGGAGTCTTCTATTTTAAATCTTTTAAGCAACTCTTTCACATACTTCCGTTGATGGATCATAGTTCTATTTGAATTTTATTTAATTTGTAAGCCTAAAAAAAATTAAGCTCAAACATCATACTCATTTCAAATTAACACCCCATTAGCTTAGCAAATTCTTTACTTAACCTATCTATAGTTGCTCCAAAGATGATATCATCAACATATATCTGAACTACCAAGAGATCTTTATTTTTTTCTTTCAAGAACAATGTGTTGTCAATTTTACTTCTCTTGTAGCTATGCTCAAGCAAGAATTTAGACAATCTTACATACCATGCTCTTGGAGCCTGCTTGAGTCCACAAAGTGCATTGCCAAGCTTGTACACGTGATCAAGACATTCCTTGCTTTCAAATCCAGGAGGTTGCTTGACAAACACTTCTTCCTTTAGATTTTCATTGAGGAAGGCACTCTTGAAATCTATTTGGAGAATGAATTCCATGTAAGCAAAAAAGTCTATAAGGAGTCTAGTTGCTTCCAATCTTGCAACTGGAGCAAAGTCTCATCATAGTATATGCCCTCCTATTGACTATATCCTTGAACCACCAATATTACCTTATTCCTTGGAACTGTTCCATCTTCATCAAGTTTGTTCCTGAAAACCCATTTTGTGCCAATTACTGATCCGTCCTTGGGTCTTGGGTACCAGATGCCAAACTTGATTTCTCTCAAATTGGTTGAATTCATCTTGCATTGCATTCATCCAGTTTGCATCCTGTGAAGCCTCAATAACATTTTTAGGTTCAATAAAAGATTAAAAAAACATAAAAAACATAGAGGTTCTTCAAAGAAGATCTAGTTTTTATTCCAGAGGTTGGATCAGTGATTATGTTCCCAATGGGATGAGAACTTTGATACTTGTAAGGTTTCACAATCAACCAGTTTCCCTTAAGTATTACTTCAATATTTTGTTGCTGAGGAACAGGTTTATGGATAGGTTCCCTCAAGGTTTGAGGATCAATTCCTCTCTATTCAGTCCCTCTTGTCAGGTTGCCCTGGGTGGAAGGACCTGTTCCATCACATGTTCTTTCTTTTGGTCATGCACCTATTTATAATGTAGCATGTAGGTGTTCACATCTTCTGGCCAGAAGCTATGAGGCAATTTACTAGCAAATAGCATAGTCCTGCCATTTCCACTAATGTCCTATTCTTTATTTCAACTACTCCATTTTGTTGTGGAGTCCTAGGAGAATAAAAGTTATGATCTATGCTATGCTCATCACAAATTCAGCAAATTTAGCATTTTCAATTTCAGTACTATGATCAGACCTAATTGATGCAAGTTGATTACCTAGTTGTTTCTGAGCATTTCTAATAAATGAAGTGAACATGTCAAATGTTTCATCTTTAGATGTTAAAAAACAGTGTCCAAGTAAACCTAGAGTATTCATCAACAAGCATCATAACATACCTCTTACCACCTCTACTAGTATTTTCATTGGTCCATATAGATCCATATGGACTAATGTCATCGTCTTGGTAGTGCTTACCATTTTCTTGCTTTTAAAAGAGGATATTACCTTATTCCCCCTTGCACAAGCCTTACAAACTTTATCTTCCTCGAATTTAATGTTAGGCAACCCTACCACCAAGCCCTTAGAAACTGGTTTGTTTAGTTGACTTCGATTGGCATGTTCAAGCCTTTTGTGCAATAGGAGGGGATCATTGTCCAACACACTTAAGTAAGTGAATTCATTATCTGAAAGTGTGGATAGATCCACCACATATATGTTATTCACTCTTTTTCCCTGCAAAACTATCTTGTCAGTGGTAAGAGGTGAATACTTCCATGTTACCTCCATCACGCAGTTGTGATACACTTATTAGACTAAACTTCGGTCCATCTATCAAGTAGACATTCTCAATAGACTGAGAATCAGTCTTACCTACCTTTACAACCCTAACGATCTCACCTTTCTTCCCATTTCCAAAGGAGACATTACCTAAGGTCCTCAAGTGAAAGGAATTGGTTCTTGCTTCCTATCATGTGCTTTGAGCAATCACTATCCATGTATCATATTTGGCTTCTCCCTTTCACTTGGGCCTGCAAAAAGAAATCAGGGGTTAGTCTTAGGAACCCAAACTAGTTTGGGTCCCTTTCTATAGGCAAAATAATTAATCAAATTCTTTTTAGCCAAATTGGCAACCTATTTTTCCCTAGAACAAAATTTTTGTTCTTTTGACTTGCCTTCTCTTTTGTAGTGCATTTACTCTTATAGTGACCAGTGTTACCATAGTGTGTGCAAATCTTGTTCTCAGGGAGTGTGAGGTACTTGCTTTTGAAATTCCACTTAGGTGCAGAGTTCCCAAAGCCAAGTCCTCTTTTGTTTCTACTATGATGTTCTTATAGACATGAAAGTGCATAAGAGAACCTATTCCATTTACAAGTTCTTTCTAGCTCATGCTTGACCTTGTTCAGATCCTCCTTTAAGACTCTTACCAGTTCATCCCTCTTATACAACTCATCTTTTATTTTTCCTATATTTTTTTCTAATGTGAGTTGTGTGTGATCAACTGTCTTTTTGCCTGTTCCTAATTTTATTTTTACATTTTCAGATCTAAGTTTTAGGACAGTTGTATCAAGTGCATGAACGTGATGCTTCAACACAGTATTTTCACATTCAGTTTCACAAACCCTAAGTTCTAGGTTTTTGCACTTAGATTTCAAAATCACACATTCTTTTGACATTTGTTCCTTTTCATTATTCACATCCTCGGATTCATCAGTTAGTTCTATTAATAACTGAGATAATCTTTCTTATGACAAAAATTTAATCTTGTCTTTGAGATGAAGGACACTTAACTTTGTTTCTTCATCAGATTCTCCAGTGGTCATTAATGCTCGTTCATCATCATCATCATTGTCTGAGCTTTCATCTGAGGTTTCTCCCCAAGCAACGGCCATAACCTTGGTCGATCCTTTGTTGTTGCCTTTCTTGGGTTGAACATGTTCCTTCTTCATATTCCTTCATTCAACTCTTTCTTTCTTCCATTCAATTTCCCACAAAGGACAATATTTTATCATGTGATCAGTCTTACCATACTTGTAGCATCCATCATTGGTTTGCTTCTCTAGAGCTCTTGCTTTGTTGTAGCTTCCACTTCTTGAAGTACCATTTCCTCTCCTTAGGTACTTCTTGAAGTCTCTGTGATCATTGCTATTTCACCATCTTCCAGATCAGAACCTTCAGTGATTATGAGTGCCAAAATCCTTTCCTTCTTAGGTACATTTATTTTCATGGTTTGTCTCCTAAGTTAATAGGCATTGAGATTCCCAATCAATTCATCTAGAGAGAGAGTAGCAATATTCTTTGATTCTTGGATGACAGTGATCTTGCTTTCCTAAGTAATTAGCAAGACCCTGGTAAGTATCTTCTCAACTCTTTCTTCTTCATGGATAATCCTTCCAAGAGACTTTAGTTCATTTGTTAATGTAGTGAACCTTGTGTACATCTCCTGAATGGTTTGTCCATCCTTCACAGCAAAGTTTTCACACTGAGAGTACAATAAAGTTCCTCTAGATCTCTTCACCTGAGTTGTTCCTTCACGGGCCACTTGAATTGTATCCCAAATTTTCTTGAACAACCTTGGATTCAGCTGTACTCATCTGGACCAAGTCCACAAACAAGCCACTTCTTGGCTTAGGCATTCTTTTCCCACTTCTTCAAGTCCTCAGCATTGCAATCAACTCTTGTCTTTGTCACATCTACTCCTTTAACATTTTTCTTCAAGGTAGCCAATGGACCCTCTATGACAATGTCCCATAGCTCATAATCATCTCCCTGAATGTGATATCTTATTCTTGACTTCCACCAAGAGTAGTACTGGTCATTAAAGAGTGGTGGCCTAGCAGTGGATTGCCCTTCCCAATTTCCAGGTGGTGCACTGTCACAACCCCAAATCCTAACAGGTCGTGATGGCGCCTATCGTGAAACTAGGCTAGCCAACCATCACATCACTACCCATTCGTTCTATTATAATATTTCACAAATCAATAACAAACAGAAAACAGAGTATAAAATAATTTCTTTAAGTCTTTACGTCCCCATAATAATCTAATAGTCTAAGCAAACCTCCCAAGACTGGAGTCAACATGGTCACGAGCATATAAGAAATAAAACTAACTCTGCTAATGTCTTAAACAATGTATATGAATCAAATACTAATACTATATGAAGAAGGGAAATGGAGAAGCTGCGGACGCTGAACAACTACCTCGAAATCCCGTAAAGCTGCTGCTAACGAATAAAGATGGCTACTGCTCCGCACTAGTACCTGCATCTGCACACAGGGGTGCAGGGGGTAATGATGAGTACGCCAACTCAGTAGTAATGAAAATAAATCACAGTCTGAAGTATATGAAATACACAACACAAAACACCAATCCACAAACAGTAAAACATCAACTCTCAATACAATATACATAGGTTCGAAAACCAATTTCCAGAAAAATCCTTTGAAACAAGTATATTTTCAAATATTTCTCATTAAAATGCTCAGTAAAAATCAGTTTGAAAAATGAAGTGAATCATAGTCAAAAACTCAGTAAAATATCGTCATAAATCTGCCCCTCGGGGCATAATCATCTCTCATAACATTTCCCTCAGCACCTCACCATCACTCAGTATCAGCCCAGCGGGAAACCTCACAGTCACTCAGTATCAGCCCAGTGGGCAACCTCACAGTCACTCAGTATCAGCCCCGCGGGCATCACTCGCACTCAGTAGGTACCTGCGCTCACTGGGGGTGTGTACAGACTCCGGAGGGGCTCCTACAACCCAAGCGCTATAACAAGCCACATCATGCCATAAATCACTCACAATATTGGCCCTCGGCCTCTCTCATATCATAACATCCTCACAATATATGCCTGCGACCTCACTCAGTCAGACACTCTCGACATGCCACTCGGGCCATCATTATACCGGGTTCTCGACCCAAAAACAATGTTTCATTTTCAAGAAATAATATCAAAATACTCTGAGTGTCAAAACAATCATCAAGAAAAGACTGAGTGAAAATCATAACATATCAAGTGAGAAAAATAGTAAAAACAGCCCCCAAGGGGTAAACAGATCGGCACTAGTCCCCAAGCATGGCTTACAGCCCAAATCATGTCAAAATATATCAATACTATTAAGCATAGGCTTAAAAATCGGTTTTGCAACTCAACAGTTGCCTAAAAAGGATATATTTCAAAATTTCCAATCTTTGCATTCCAAAATCCGTGAAAGGATGCAATGTCCGGGGTTTCATACCCTCAGGACAGGATTTAAAGACATTACTTACCTCAAACTAGCTCGAAAACTATTCCGCAATACGCTTGCCTTTCGAATCAACTTCCGAATGCTCAAAATCTACCAAGTTCAGATTTTTATCATCAAATTATGCTTAAGGAATGAATTTCAATTGAAAAATATCGATTTTAAGCACAAAACCAGAAATCGGTCAAAACTCGACCCCCAGGACCGTGTCTCGGAACTCGACAAATTTTATACCAAAATGTTTTTCATCATCTCACGAGTTCGTACATATAAACAACGTTAAAATCAGAGTTCGTTTGGCCCCTCAAATCGACCCCTAAAGGTCTCATAATCTCAAGCCCTAACTCCCTCTTTCTCTACTGATTTTCATGAATTAAACACTGATATTATGTTCCTTAATCACCTATAATCGAGTTTTAGGGTCCAAAATACTTACCTCAAGGAAGAACAATGATTTTTCATTTTCAAAATAACCTCCAAGATCTTTTCCCGTTCAAAAATGGTGTTAAAAGGTTTAATGGTCGCAGAGGGTTTAATTTAATACTTCCCAGTTCTTATTCATCGCGATCGCGGGACCCACATCGCGATTCACAAATCTTCAGCTGCCCAAAAATACTCTCCGCGATCGCAAAAAAGCCCACGTGATCGCTGTTCAATAGAACCTCAACCCACGCAATTGCAGCCCGTCTCACGCGATCGCGAAGAACAACTGACCCCGCTCCCCACGCGCCTGGCTAATTGTACGCGATCGCGGACTAGGCATACGAGATCGCACTGCATAAGCTCCTCACCTCACGCGATCGCGACCAGACTTCAGCGATCGCGATGCACAAATATTACTGGGCTCCCAATTGCTCTACGCGATCGCGACAATTTCCACGCGATCGCGATGAACAAACCACTGCTGCACTAACACCATAAAAACAGCCGACTTTGCTAAGGCCAAAGTGCCCGTAAACCACCCGAAATCAATCCCGAGCCCCTCGGGACCCCAACCAAACATAGTACCACGTCACATATGATCATTCAAAGTTAGTTTCACCCTCGGAACACCATATTTAACATCAAAACACAAAAATCACATCGGATTCAAACCTAAGAACTTTGAAATTTCTAAAATCCACCAACGATGCCGAAACTATCCAAAAAAACTCTGATTGACCTGAAATTTTGCAGACATATCCAAATTGACATTACAAATCTGTTCCAACTTTCGGAATTTCATTCCGACCCCGATAGCCTATTTTCTACTGCCGACCGAAAATCGCCAAAAACTAACTTTTGCCAATTCAAGCCTAATTCTACACCGGGCATCAAAAAAATATTTCGAACATACTCATAAGTCTCAAATCACCTAAAAAAGATATCCGAGCCATAAAATCCTTATTCCGGGGTCGTTTACCAATAAGTCAACTCTCAGTTGACTTTTCCAACTTTAAGGCTATTTTTAAAGACTAAGTGACTAAACTCTCACTACAACCATTTCGATTTCAAGCCTACCAACTCTAACACATCAATAACAATATAACCAACCTATGACAAGTCAATAACAGAAATTTTAATACAGGTTCTACGTAACGACAGACCGGGTCGTTACATTCTCCCTCTCTTAAACAAACGTTCGTCCTCGAATGAGTCTAGAAACATACCTGGAGTCTCAAACAAGTGAGGATATCTGCTCCGCATCTCCCGCTCGGTCTCCCAAGTAACCTCCTCCACTGTCTGACCTCTCCACTGTACTTTCACTGAAGCTATATCCTTGGACCTCAAATTTCTGACCTGACGATCCAAAATTGCTACTGGCTCTACCTCATATGACATATCATCCTCGAGTTGAACTGTGCTGAAGTCTAACACATGAGATGGGTCACCAACATACTTCTTGAGCATCGACACATGAAATATCGGATGAACACTCGACAAGTTGGGTGGCAAGGCAAGTCTACAAGCCACCTCTCCAACCTTCTAAAGTACCTTAAAAGGACCAATAAACCGTGGACTCAGCTTTCCTCTCTTTCCGAACCTCATAACACCCTTCATGGGTGATACCTTCAACAATACCTTATCACCTTCCATAAATGACACATTCCGGACCTTCCGGTTGGCATAACTCTTGCGCCTAGACTGCGTCGTGCGAAGTCGCTCATGAATCAACCTCACCTTCTCCAACGCATCCTGAATCAAATTTGTGCCCAATAACCTAGCCTCACCAGGCTCGAACCAACCAACCGAAGATCTACACCTCCTACCATATAAAGCCTCATACGGGGCCATCTGAATACTAGACTGGTAGTTGTTATTATATGAAAACTTCGCAAGTGGCATAAACTGATCCCATGAACCACCAAAATCAATCACACAAGCACGTAACATGTCCTCTAAAATCTGAATAGTCCGCTCCGACTACCAGTCGGTCTGAGGATGAAATGTTGTGCTCAACTCTACCTCAGTACCCATACCTCTCTGTACGGCCGTCCAAAACTGAGATGTGAACTGAGTATCTCTGTCGGAAATGATAGAAACTGGATCCCCATGCAATCGGACAATCTCTCTGATGTAGATACCAGCTAACCGCTCTGAATTATAAGTAGTACCAACAGGAATGAAGTGCGCAGACTTGGTCAATCTATCCACAATGACCCAAATAGCATCAAAACCCTTCGAAGTCCGTGGAAGCCTAACTACAAAGTCTATAGTAATCCGCTCCCACTTCTACTCCGGAATATCTAACCTCTAAAGTAACCCACCTGGTCTCTGGTGCTCATACTTAACCTGCTGGCAGTTGAGACACCGTGCTACATACTAAACAATATCTCTCTTCATCCGTCTCCACCAATACTGTTGTCTCAAGTCCTGATACATCTTCGCGGCACCCAGATGGATGGAATACCGCGAGCTGTGGGCCTCTGCTAATATCAACTCTAGAAGCCCATCCACATTGGGCACACAAATACGGCCATGCATCCTCATAATGTCGTCATCACCGATAGTCACATCCCCGGCATCACCTCGACGGACCCTATCCTGAAGGACTAATAAGTGCCGGTCATCATACTGGCGAGCTCTAATATGATCATAAAGAGAAGACCGGGAAGCCATGCTAGCTAATACCCGCGGAGGGTCTGACAAATCTAATCTCACTAACTGACCCGATAAATCCTGAACATCAAGTGCTAAGGGTCGCTCTGCTGCTGAAAGATAGGCTAGACTCCCCAAACTCTCTGCTCGACGACTCAAGGCATCAGCCACCATATTGGCCTTCCCCGGATGATATAAAATAGTTAAGTCATAGTCCTTGAGAAGCTCTAACCATCTCCTCTGACGCAAATTTAAGTCCTTCTGCTTCAGCAGATACTGCAAACTACGATGATCCGTGAAAATCTCACACTGTACCCCGTACAAGTAATGACGCCAAATCTTTAAGGCATGAACAATGGCAGCTAACTCAAGATCGTGCACTGGATAGTTCTTCTCATGCACCTTCAACTGTCTGGACTCGTAGGCAATCACCCTACCGTCCTGCATCAATACCGCTCCCAAACCAATTCTAGAAGCATCACAATAGACTGTGTAAGAACCCGAACCAGTAGGCAAAACCAAAACCGGAGCTGTGGTCAATACTGACTTGAGCTTCTGAAAGCTCTCCTCACACTCATCGGACCATCTGAATAGAGCACCCTTCTGGGTCAATCTGGTCAATGGTGAAGCGATATAAGAGAATCCTTCCACAAAGCGACGGTAATATCCCGCCAAACTAAGGAAACTCATAATCTCTGTAGCTGAGGACGGTCTGGGCCAACTCTGCACCGCCTCAATCTTCTTTGGATCAACCTGAATACCCTCACTAGACACCACGTGTCCCAAGAAAGCTACTGAACCAAGCCAAATCTCACACTTGGAGAATTTTGCATAAATCTTCTCCTCCCTCAACCTCTGTAACACAACTCCCAAGTGCTGAGCATGCTCCTCCTGGCTACAGGAATACACCAGGATGTCATCAATGAACACAATGACAAAAGAATCAAGGTAAGGCTGAAACACACTGTTCATCAATTGCATGAACGCGGATGGGGAATTAGTCAGTCCAAATGACATAACCAGAAACTCATAAAGACCATATATGGTCCTGAAGCAGTCTTCGGAATGTCAGAATCCCGAATCTTTAGCTGATGATATCCGGATCTCAAATCAATCTTGGAGAACACTCTAGCTCCCTGAAGCTGATCAAACAAGTCATCAATACGAGGCAAGGGATACCGGTTCTTCACCGTAACCTTATTCAGCTGTCTATAATCAATACACATACGTATGGAGCCGTCTTTCTTTTTCACAAACAACACCGGTGCACCCCGGGGTGACACACTAGGCCGAATGAACCCCTTATCTAAGAGTTCTTGAAGCTGCTCTTTCAATTCTTTCAAATCCGTTAGTGCCATGCGGTAAGGTGGAATAGAGATAGGCTGAGTGTCTGGCACCAGGTCGATACCAAAATCAATATCCTTGTCAGGTGGCATGCCTGCAAGGAATACATCCAGAAAATCATGGACTACAGGAACAAAATCAATAGATGGAGTCTCACTACTAACATCCCTCACAAAAGCAAGATAAGATTCACACCCTTTCTCAACCATACTCCGAGCCTTCAGATAAGAAATCACTTTGCAAGGCACATGCTCTATAGACCCCCTCCACTCAACTCTCGGAACTCCGGGCATAGCTAAGGTCACATTCTTAGCGTGACAATTAAGAATCGCATGACATTGGGATCACCAATCCATGCCCAGAATCACATCAAAATCAACCATACTGAGTAACATCAAGTCCACTCGGGTCTCCAGACCCCCAATAGATATAAGACACGACCGATACACACGGTTCACAACTATAGTATCATCCACCGGAGTCAAAACATGAACAGACGTAACTAAAGACTCAGGGGGAAAATTCAGAAAGTGAGCAAAATTCGACGAAACATAAGAGTATGTGGAACCAGGGTCAAATAAAGCCAAAGCATCACTGTGACAGACTGAGATAGTACTTGTAATCACCGCATCTGAGGCCATAGCATCAGGCCTAGACGAAAGTGCATAAATACGTGGCTGGCCTCCACCTGCTCGACCTCCCCCTCTAGGGCGGCCCCTAGCTGCCTGACCACCACCCCTAGCTTCCTGAGTAGGTGGTAAAGTGACTGGGGATGAAGTCGAGGGATGAACCCTCTGCTGAGATGAACTACTAGGGCGACGGGGACACTGCCTCCACTCATATACGAACTCCCCACACTCATAACAACCACCTGGAGCTGGAGATGAAAACTGACGAGAACCCCTGTAACCATGATAACCACTAGACGCACCATGCATAGAAGAACCCTGATAAGATGATGCTCGAACGGAGCTCTGTTCTGGAAGGGCACTAAAAGATGAACGTCCCTGATGAGAACTGCGAGGACCCTGCCCCGAAGATACACCACTGTAAGTTGGGAGAACTGGCTGTGGAGGTCTAAATGGACGACCTCTGCTGTGCTGAAACTGCCCTCTAGAAGGGGCACTACTAAAGCTACCTGATCCTCGAGGCCTCTTAGCTCCCTCTCCTCACGCTCCTGCCTATAAACCGACTCAATGTCCCGAGCTATGTCAATAACTTGGTCAAATGTAGCTCCAAACACTCTCTCTGGTTATCAAAATGCAAAGCTGATAAGTGAGACCATCTACAAATCTCCTGATCCTTTCCCTGTCAGTAGGGACTAACTCCGAAGCATGTCTAGACAACTTGGAAAACCTCATCTCATACTGAGTAACTGATAACTCTCCCTGGCGCAACTGCTCCAACTGCCTGCGCTGCTCCTCTCTGTGGGACTGAGGAACATACTTCTCCAAAAAGATCGTGGAGAACTGCTGCTAGATGAGTGGTGCTGAACCAACCGGCCTACGCCTCTCGAATGCCTCCCACCAAGTAAAAGCAGCACCAGCAAACTAAAATGTAGCAAATGAGACCACACTGGTCTCCAAAATACCCGCAGTACGTAATATCCTTGGCACTTATCCAGAAAACCTTGGGCATCCTCACCCTCTGTGCCGCTGAAATTCGGAGGCTGAAGTCTACTGAACATCTCCAGCCTACGCTGCTCATTCTCGGGCATAACTGGAACCACATAGGCCTGAATTGGGGCAACTGGCTAAGCTGGGACTCCCCCCGATGCCTGAATATGCTGTACAGCCTGCTCAGGTGTCCGGGCAGCTAGAGTCTAAATGCCTCCCCCGGCCTGAGCTGCAGCGAAAATAGTAGACATAGCAACTGCCTGAGCTAAACTGGTACACACCGTCAATATCTGAGCCAGGGTCTCCTGAAGACCCGGAATGACAATAGGCACTGCCGGTTCCTGAGCCTGTCCCGCTGGAGCACCCTCGGTGGGAACCTGATCCTGAATAATAAGGGGGTCCTGTGGTACTGCCCCGACTGCTGCACGGGCTGGTCCCCTAACTCCACCATGGCCTCGACCCCTTGTGGGTCTGGCTGGTGTCTGGTCACCCTAATCGGTATTGCGTGTCCTCACCATCTGTGAGAGAATGAAACAACATGAGTTTAGATTTCAAGAACCAATAGATTGGCACGAAAGAGTTCAAGAAATTAAGATTTTTCCTAAGAGTTCTGCAGCCTCTCGAAGATAAGTACAGACGTCTCCATACCGATCCCCAAGACTCTACTGAATCTGCTCATGACCGTTGAGTCCTATGTAACCTAGAGCTCTGATACCAACTTGTCACGACCCCAAATCCTAACAGGTCGTGATGGCGTCTATCGTGGAACTAGGCTAGCCAACCATCACATCACTACCCATTCGTTCTATTATAATATTTCACAAATCAATAACAAACAACAAACAGAGTATAAAATGATTTCTTTAAGTCTTTACGTCCCCATAATAATCTAACTGTCTAAGCAAACCTCCCAAGACTGGAGTCAACATGGTCACGAGCATATAAGAAATAAAACTAACTCTGCTAATGTCTTAAACAATATCTATGAATCAAATACTAATACTATATGAAGAAGGGAAATGGAGAAGTTGCGGACGCTGAACAGCTACCTCGAAATCCCGTAAAGCTGCTGCTAACGAACAAAGATGGCTACTGCTCTGCACTAGTACCTGGATCTGCACACATGGGTGCAGGGAGTAATGACGAGTACGCCAACTCAGTAGTAATGAAAATAAACCACAGTCTGAAGTATATGAAACACACAACACAAAACACCAATCCACAAACAGTAAAACATCAAGTCTCAATACAATATACATAGGTTCGAAAACCAATTTTCAGAAAAATCCTTTGAAACAAGTATATTTTCCAATATTTCTCAGTAAAACGCTCAGTAAAAATCAGTTTAAAAAATGAAGTGAATCATAGTCAAAAACTTAGTAAAATATCATCAGAAATCTGCCCCTCGGGGCATAATCATCTCTCATAACATTTCCCTCAGCACCTCACCATCATTCAGTATCAGCCCAGCGGGAAACCTCACAGTCACTCAGTATCAGCCCAATGGGCAACCCTCACAGTCACTCAGTATCAGCCCCGCGGGCGTCACTCGCACTCAGTAGGTACCTGCGCTCACTGTGGTGTGTACAGACTCTGGAGGGGCTCCTACAGCCCAAGCGCTATAACAAGCCACATCATGGCATAAATCACTCACAATATTGGCCCTCAGCCTCTCTCATATCATAACATCCTCACAATATTGGCTCGCGACCTCACTCAGTCAGACACTCTCGACATGCCACTCGGGCCATCATTATACCGGGTTCTCGACCCAAAAACAATGTTTCATTTTCAAGAAATAATATCAAAATACTCCGAGTATCAAAACAATTATCAAGAAAAGACTTAGTGAAAATCATAACATATCAAGTGAGGAAAATAGTAAAAACAGCCCCCAAGGGGTAAACAGATCGGCACTAGGCCCCAAACATGGCTTACAACCCAAATCACGTCAAAATATATCAATATTATTAAGCATAGGTTTAAAAATCGATTTCGCAACTCAATGGTTGCCTAAAAAGGATATATTTCAAAATTTCCAATCTTTGCATTCCAAAATCCGTGAAAGGATGCAATGTCTGGGGTTTCATACCCTCAGGACAGGATTTAAAGACACTACTTACCTCAAACTAGCCCGAAAACTATTCCGCAATACGCTTGCCTTTCGAATCAACTTCCGAATGCTCCAAATCTACCAAGTTCAGATTTTTATCATCAAATTATGCTTAAGGAATGAATTCCAATTGAAAAATATCGATTTTAAGCATAAAACCCAAAATCGGTCAAAACCCGACCCCCGGGCCCATGTCTCGGAACTCGACAAATTTTATAGCAAAATGTTCTTCATCATCTCACGTGTCTGTACATATAAAGAACGCTAAAATCGGATTTTGTTTGGCCCCTCAAATCGACCCTTAAAGGTCTCATAATCTCAAGCCCTAACTCCCTCTTTCTCTACTGATTTTTTATGAATTAAACACTGATATTATGTTCCTTAATCACCTATAATCGAGTGTTAGGGTCCAAAATACTTACCTCAAGGAAGAACAATTATTTTCACTCTTCAAAATAGCCTCCAAGATCTTTTCCCGTTCAAAAATGGTGTTAAAAGGTTTAATGGTCGCCGAGGGTTTAATTTAATACTGCCCAGTTCTTATTCATCGCGATCGTGGGACCCACATCGCGATCGCGATTAACAAATCTTCAGCTGCCCAAAAATACTCTCCGCGATCGGAACAAATACCACGCGATCGCGAAGAACAACTGACCCCGCTCCCCATGCGCCTGGCTAACTCTACGCGATCGCGGACTAGGCCTACGCGATCGCACTGCATAAGCTCCTCACCTCACGCGATCGCGACAAGACTTCAGTGATCGCGATGCACAAATATGACTGGGCTCCCAATTTCTCTACGCGATTGCGACAATTGCCACGCGATCGCGATGAACAAACCACTGCTGCACTAACACCAGAAAAATAGCAGACTTTGTTAAGGCCAAAGTGCCTGTTAACCACCCGAAATCAATCCCGAGCCCCTCGGGACCCCAATCAAACATACTAACACGTCACATATGATCATTCAAACTTATTTTCACCCTCGGAACACCAAAACTAACATCAAAATACCAAAATCACATCGGATTCAAACCTAAGAACTTTGAAATTTCTAAAATCCACCAACGATGCAGAAACTATCCAAAACAACTCTGATTGACCTGAAATTTTGCAGACATATCCAAAATGACATTACGAACTTGTTCCAACTTCTGGAATTCCATTCCGAACCCGATAGCCTATTTTCCACTGCCAACAGGAAATCGCCAAAAACTAACTTTCGTCAATTCAAGCCTAATTCTACACCAGGCATCACAAAATATTCTGAACATACTCCTAAGTCCCAAATTACCTAACGAAGCTATCCGAGCCATAAAATTCGCATTCCGAGGTCTTTTACCAATAAGTCAACTCTCAGTTGACTTTTCCAACTTTAAGGCTATTTTTAAAGACTAAGTGGCTAAACTCTCACTACAACCATTTTGATTTCAAGCCTACCAACTCTAACACATCAATAACAGTATAACCAACCTATGAAAAATCAATAACAGAAATTTTAATATAGGTTCTACGTAACAACAGACCGGGTCGTTAATGCACTCATCATAATCTTATCCTAAGGTGTTAGTCTCTTCAAGGATAACCCAATCTGATACCAACTGATGTTTTATACTTCAATACCACACAAGAGTGGGGTGCATGATGTCTAATTTTTCGCGTGCATAGATTATAGAAGGACCTATTTCTTCTGTGTTCCTTATACTACAATTGCAGAATAATAAATGCAGAAAGTAAAGAACACAAGTATTTTTACGTGGAAAACACGTGGCTTAAAAGGTGAAATAATGTGATGACCCGATAGGTCATTTTGAGTTTTAACCTTCATTACTATGTTCCGAAACCTTGAATAGCTTCGTTTAGCGTTCCTCAATGTGCGCACGCAGTCTGTGTCTTTTTTCGGAAAACTTTTGTGTAAAAACAATTTGAAGAAAATGTAAATTTTAACCTTAAAAATGATTTGAGTTGACTACGGTCAATTTTTTGTTTAAACGGACTTGGATCAGTGTTTTGATGGTCCCGATGGATTCATATCGTTATTTGGGACTTGGATGCATTCCCGAAATTAAATTTGTAAGTCCCTAACTTAATTTAACATGATTTGTTGAAAACTAGTAATTTGAAAGTTTAAAGAATTCCTAAGTTTGATTATAGGTTGACTTTGTTGCTACCGGGTTCAAATTTCGGTTTTGGAACTTGGAATAGGTCTATTACTCTATTTATGACATGTCTAGAAAATTTGGTGCAAATCGGAGTTGATTTCACGTGATTCAGACGTCCAATTGTAAATTTGAAAGTTCTTAAGTTTCATTACAATTCATACATTTTGATGTTTGATTCGTGGTTCTAGGTGTTATTTTGGTGTTTTGATCGTGCGAGTGAATTCGTATGATGCTAATACACTTTTTTGCATGTTTGGTTTGGAGCTCGAGGGGCTAGGGTGAGTTTCGGATAAGCTACGGATCGATTTTTGTACTTGTACATCTGTTGGTTTACTGAATCTGGTGTCTGACATTTTTGTGCTTCGTGATCGCTTAGGTACTCTCGCGATCGCGAAGGAGAGACTGGGTTGGGGAGGAAATTACTCATCGCGAACGCTAGGAGTTGGTCGTGAATGCGACCATCCCTTCGCGAACGCGTAGTGTTAGGAGGGGGACTAGCGAATTGATCTTTTACTCTACGCGAACCCGAGCCCAGGCTCGCGAACGCGAATGCAAGAGGGGCTAAGCCTTCGCGAATGCGGAGGGTTCATCTTGATCACGATGTCCATTTGGTCAGTGCTTTTCGCGAACGCGAAGAATACCTAACGCCCAGTTAATTAAATAGCTAGATGTCGGGATTTTCTTCACTTTTCACTATTTTCAAGTTTGAGCTCGGCCTAGAGGTTATTGAGGAGAGAAATTTCACCCAATTTCGTAGGCTAGTAGATTTTAACTCGTTTTCTTCCATTTCTATCAACACCCATTTATTTCTAACCTTTATTATATGCTTTTTCATGGTCGAATTAGGGATTTAGGTAGAAATTGGAAATTTTGAGAAATTGAGATTTAGACCTCAAATAGAGGTCGGATTTCGAAACTAATCACATAATCGGGCTCGGGGGTGAATGGGTAATTGAGTGTTAGTCCGAGTCTCGGGTTTTGACCAAGAGAGCTTGGGGTTGACTTCTGTTGACTTTTTCTAAAATCATTAAAGATTGAATCTTTTTTGCTCATGGGTAATTTTTAAAGCTTTTTTAAATTGTTGGTTAGATTCGATTGGTTCGGAGACGAATTTTAGAGGAAGGCTCTAGTTGAGCTTTGATTTGATTGCAAAACAGCGTAAGTATCGTGGTTAACCTTGACTTGAGGGATTAGGACTATTTGCTACGTGTTTTATGTGTGGGAACAACGTATATGTAAGGTAAGGAGTACCTATGCGTTGTTATTGTGCTAATGTATGCGAGTGAAACTTGTTTCCTTGTGTTTTATTACATTGTTAATTACGATGTCCATATTTAGGTTATATTATTATTTCTTTGATTATTCGTTTCGTAATTATTGCCCTTTAATAGTTGTTGAATATTTATGGAAGTTGAAGTTTGGTGTCTTGGTACCATATTTGACGTTAAATATATTCTCCGCATTATTCATTTCCTGAATTCATATTATTATCATTACATGGTGAGGAAGAGAGTAAAAGCACGAAGGACGATGTCGTGCCATTTATCTCATTTCTTCATTACTACACGGTGAGGAAGAGAGTAAAATCACGAAGGGTGATGTCATTCATCTCATTTATTCATTATTGCATGGTGAGAATGAGAGTAAAAGCACGAAGGGTGATGCCGTGACATTTTATTTTACTTATTTCATTATCAAATGGTGAGGATGAGAGTAAAAGCACGAAGGATGATCCCGTGCTATTTCCATATCATTGGTTTAACTGATTTACTAGTTGATGATTTACTTGGTTACTTAGTGATTTCATATCTATCTTAGTTGTTATATTTTCCCCCTTTTGTATGTCCCCTCCCAATATGTTATTATTGTATACTTGTACTAGGTGTCTCGTCATAGCTTCGTCACTTCCTCGTTGAGGTTAGGCTCAATACTACAGAGTACATTGGGTAGATTGTACTCAGTTACCTATGATTTGGGAAAGAAGTGGTCTTTGGAAAATCGCCTAGAGGGTTTCTTGTGCTTGAAAGTTTTGAAGAATGAGAAAAATCTCGTCTAAGTCAAGATTTACCCGCTGCAGATGTCACATTTGCGAAGCTCGCAAATGCGAGAAAGGTATCGCAAATGTGAACATGTCGCATTTCTGTAGCCTTCGCAAATGCGAGTAATCCGTTCGCAATTGCGAACATCAAACTTCCGCAAATGCCACACTAACCTCGCAAATGCGAGAGTCCCCAGTCCCAGCCCTTGCTCGCAAATGCGAGGCTTGCGAGCCAAGCCTCGCAATTGCGAGACCTGCAGACTTGAAGCACACCTGCTATTTTCCTAAGTTTCAAATCACTCCGTAGCCTATCTGAAACTCACCCGAGCCCTCGGGACTCCAAACCAACATGCACACAAGTCTAAGAACATCATATGAACTTACTTGTGCGATTAAATCGCCAAAATAACACCTAGAACTACAAATTTAGCACCAAATCACATGAAATTCCTATTTTCACAATCGGACATCCGAATCACGTCAACTTAGTTCCGTTTCTCACCAAATTTCACAGATAAGGTATAAATATAATAACGGACCTGTACCGGGCTCCGGAAACAAATACGGACCTGATGCAAACAAAATCAAACATTAACCAATTTCTTAAAGCCATTAAAATTTCAGTCTTTCAATATTTTAACAAAAATTCATATCTCGAGCTAGGGGCCTCGGAATTCAATCCGGGCATACGCCCAGGTCCCATATTTCACTACAGATCTACCGGGACCGTCAGAACACGAGTCCTGGCCCGTTTACTCAAAATGTTGACCGAAGTCAACTAAAATTAACTTTTAAGGCCAAAAATTATTATTTGATCAATTTTCAACATAAAAGCTTTCCGGAAACACACTCGGACTGCGCACTCAAATCGAGGAGGGTAACAATGAGATTTTTAAGGCTAAAGAGCGCATAATTGAGTTCTAAAACATAAGATGACCCTTTGGGTCATCACAGTATACCAAGTGGATAGAGGTTAGTTTTTAGTTTTCGTCCCAAGCGGAAAATAAATACATATATGAAGAATTAACCCAAATAGTCGCCCACCCTACAACTTAAACTATAAATAGCTGACGAATGTATATTATATGCATAATTTGTGTATATATAATTGTGTATAATCAATGTATAATTTATGTATATGGATAGAAAAAGTAAACAATTAATATGACGGGCTATTTGTGTAAAAATCCCTAAATAAATCGATTCCAGCGCTTGGATTTTGTCTTTGAAATACATTTCCAAAAAGGAATTTTTACATACCTATACACTATTGGAAACTTTATTACCTCCCTACTCAAGTTTCAATTTAATTACATCCTATATACAAATTTACCAATTATATACACTTTAGGAATTAAATGAGTATCCCTTTATATTAGGAATCAATTATTTCTCATCCTTATTCTCTCTCCCTCATGCTCTCTCTCTCTCTCTCTCTCTCTCTCTCCTGCACTCTCTCTCTCTCTCTCTATGTCTCTCTATCTTTCAATCCCTAATTCCAGTAATGTAGAGCAAAGGAAAAGAGAGCAGCAATTTCACCATTGACAGCCATTAAAAAACTTTGAAGCTTTGAATTCGAATTTGGGTTTTCAAAAAATATTATTTGTTTGAATTTGTTGTTGTTGCAAACAATTAGGAATTCTCTCTACATCTCTCTCTATCTCTCAATCCCTAATTCCAGTAATGTAAAGAAAAGGAAAAGAGAGCAGCAATTCCACTATTGGCAGTCATTAAAAAGCTTTGAAGCTTTGAATTCGAATTTGGGATTTCAAAAACCATTATTTGTTTGGATTGGGTGTTGTTGCAAACAATTGGGAATATGGTTTGGAGTTTATATGTCAATTTTGAGGGTGTTTTGGTGAAATTTAGACTTGATTTTGGCTGAATTTCAGATTGAAACTCGAAGAAGAAGACATGCCATACATTATACTTACAAAATTGTAGTAAAATTGTAGTAAATTTGTAGAAATATTTTATTATGTTGTTTATATATATTTTTTAATTTAACTATTGTATGAAAGTTGAACAATATTGTATAAACATTGTATTTAAGTTGTATGATATTATAGTTTGTATATAACTGAGTAGAAATAATGTATGAAAATTGTAGATAAATTGTAGATAAGTTGTATAATATATAATTAGTTGTATGAAATTTCTTTTTACTATGTATAAATCAGATACAAAATATGCAAAAGACATATCATATAAAATTTGTATAAAAATTATATTTACGTGGTATGATATTGTAGTTGTATATAACTGGGTAGAAATAACGTATCAGAGTTGTAGATAAGTTGTATTAGTCGTATGAAATTTGTTTTTACTATGTATAAATTAGGTACAAAATATACAAAAGACATTATATAAAATTTGTATTTACGTGGTATGATATTGAAGTTGTATATAACTGGGTAAAAATAATGTATGAAAGTTGTAAATAAGTTGTATAATATATAATTAGTTGTTTGAAAAAGGTTCACATTGATATTAGAAAAATAAATTTGAGTTAAACTAAAATATTGTTTGAAAAAGAGAAAAATAAACTGAAAGCACGATTAGTAATTTCCAGCTGCATGCTTCCGTCGAACTTCTAGTACGTACGCGCAAAGCATAAAACTGTTGCTCCTCATCTTGAAATTTCTAGTCAACTGAAAGTCACTTTTACTGGTTTTAGACCAAAAGCAAATATAAAGTAATTCACATTTCAAAAAAAAACATTTCAAAGGATACGAAATCGCAGATTCTTATTCTGAAATTAAGACGCAATAATTTACGTATTATTATTTGATCAAAATCAACTTTTATTTGTCGTAAAGAATGGGGCTGGGAGTACGCCTTCTGTTCCACTTATTTGTTTGGTACAATTTTCTAATATTAATTGTAACAAGAAAACAACTTTGAATAGTTTATTGAGCAGACAAATTTGTCAGATCCCAAGTGTTCAAAGCAGCCGCAGAAGAGATCCCGTACCAGTATTCTGGAGAGAAGAAAGAGAATAGGAGAAAAAAAAGGAAAATGGTGTAACTAAATCCTTTGATTGAAGGCATTAATAACGGATGAGAGCCTTTTAAGGTGGAGTGTATATATTTTGTAAACAAAACTTGTGTAGTCAGGTAAATACTAAAACATGGACATTTTTCGTAATAAGATTTCAATAGTATACAGGAATGAAAAAATCTCTTCTAGAAAAGGAATGGTTCGTAGACTGTAGTCCTTCGTTCCCATTATTGGTTCATAGTGGTAGTGTTTAGATAATACCTTTTGCTTATAGTGGAGGTAGTGAACGATATGAGAGTAAGGTCATGCCCTCGGGTGGGAAGGGGGGTAAGAAAGCCTCTAGGCTGAGAATTGGGTCTAGGAACATTGGGACGTTGACAGGGAAGTCTATAGAGTTAGGTAAGATTCTTCAGAAGAGGAAGATCAACATAGTGTGGGTTCAGGAGACTAGATGGAAGGGTACTAGGGCACGAGATGTAGACGGGTTTAAACTATGGTACTCAGGGAGCGTTGGGGGTAAGAATGATGTAGGTATTTTAGTAGACAGGGAGCTCGTGGTTGAGGTTAGGATGGTAAATGATAGGTTGATGAGTATTAAGCTAGTAGTTGGTGGGTTTACTGTAAACGTGATTAGTGCATACGCTCCTCGGGTAGGTTTGGACCAGGAGGTCAAGAAACAATTTTGGGAGGATTTGAACGAGATGGTGCGTAGTATCCCGTACACAGAGAAGTTGTTCATTGGTGGAGATTTCAATGGTCATATTGGGGCTAGTGCTAGGGGTTATCATGATGTGCATGGCGGGTATGGTTTTGGGGATAGGAATGAGGGAGGTAATTCACTGTTGGATTTTGCTAGAGCTTTTGATTTGGTTATAGCTAACTCGAGTTTTCCGAAGAGGGAAGAGCACCTAGTCACTTTCCGGAATTCAATGGGCAAGACTCAGATTGATTATCTTCTCTGCAGAAAATACGATAAAGGTTTGTGCACTGACTGCAAGGTCATCCCGAGTGAGCATTTCACGACTCTATATAGGCTCCTAGCTATGGACCTGGAAATCAAGAGGAGTAGGAAGAAGAGGGCGGGGTGCAGGCAACATAAGATCAAGTGGGGTAACTTGACCAAGGACAAAGATCAGGAGTTAGGGGAGAAGTTGTTGGCTATGAGGGCCTGAATGAATAGGGGGACGCGTCTAGTATGTGGTCCACGATTGCGGATTGCATTAGGGTAGCTGCTGGAGAGGTCTTAGGGGTCACGAAGGGCTCTACTGGGGTTCATAAAGGGACTGGTGGTGGGATTGAGAGGTTCAAGGTAAAGTGGAAGCTAATAAAGCTACTTATTTGAAGCTAGTAGAGAGTACAAACGAGGAGGAAAAAAGGACTTATCTGGAGTGTTACAGAAAGGCAAAAAAAGAGGCAAAGTTAGCAGTTACGACGGCTAAGAACGCGACGTTTGCTTGTTTGTACGAAAAGATCGAGGGAAAAGGCGGGGACAAGAGGTTGTACCGGTTGACCAAGGTGAGGGAGAGGAAAGCCCGCGACATAGACCAAGTCAAGTGCATCAAGGAAAAGGATGGAAAAGTGTTGATGGACGAGGCACACATTAGGAGAAGATGGCAGGCATACTTCCATAAACTATTGAATGATAAGGGGGATAGACGCATTGTGTTGGGTGAGTTGGAACACTCCGAGAGTCGGCGGGATTTTGGGTACTGTAGGCGGATTACGGTAGAGGAGGTGGAAGGGGCGATGCGTAAGATGTGCAGGGTCAGAGCGACGGAGCCAGACGAAATCCTGGTGGAATGCTGGAAGAGCGCGGGGCGGGCAGGTTTGGAGTGGCTCACTAGGCTGTTTAATGTTATTTTTAAGACAAAGAAGATGCTCGAAGAATGGAGGTGGAGTGCGATGGTTCCTCTTTACAAGAATAAGGGTGATATCCAAAATTGCAACAATTATAGGGGTATCAAGTTGTTGAGTCACACTATGAAGGTTTGGGAGAGGGTGGTGGAGGACAGGGCGAGGAGGTGCGTGTCTATTTCTTAGAATTAGTTTGGATTCATGCCGGGGCGTTCGACTACAGAAGCGATTCATCTGGTAAGGATATTAGTGGATCAGTACATGGAGAGGAAGAAGGATTTGCATATGGTGTTTATTGACCTTGAGAAAGCATACGATAAAGTTCCGAGGGAGGTCCTGTGGAGGTATTTTGTTACATCTCGTGTTTTTCGTATGTTAAAGTTTCGTCTTCTGTTAATTAACATAAACTCGGGGATGAGATTATCTTAAGGTTAGCATATTTATGCTATTTATAACAAGCAATAAGTAAGTGCCATGAAGGAAAGGGTACACGAATTAAAGAAAATGAGCTTCGTTGAAGGTTGTCGAATTTGGATAAGATACGGTCCGAGCTATAATACCTGATACTTGTGGACTAGTACCATGCAAGGCACAATATGACCACGATAGTATGATGTATAGAGTATATTAAAAATAAGTAGGATTTTAAGTAATTTGAGACTATTTTTAATTATGCGGGTAATTGGTTAATTACTGGGTAACGGGACATTACCTAATTAACAAATAGGTTGGATAAAGATTAATAATTTCCACCCCAAATGTGGCAGATGTCACCTTCTAATGAAATGACTGTTGATACCCAATTTTTCCTCAAATTATTTATAAATTTGCATATATACTCTCAAAATCACTTTTTTATAATAATTGGTATTTTTCCATAATTTTCCATATTCGTATTAATTTCTTTTCTAATTTATTCAGTACTTTATATTCAATAATTAACAATAAATTACATTATAAATCATTTCAAAATATTTCCTAGCCCAGTATATCATTTTTAATCCTATTAGGATTTAATTATTTCACAAATTGACATCATTTGGCTATAATTACAATAATTTTGCAATTATAGCCTAATCGTACATTTTATACCATTTTAATTCAATAGTTAGTCATTTTATATTTTAAATATTAGTTAATTACCTTAATTTCACCTATTTAGCATTAACTTCATTTTATGTAATTATTAGCTATTTTTATTAATTATTTACCTAATTTAATTGGGTATTTCACAAGTAGCCTTCCTATTTAAAATCTAGCCTAAATCAAACCTGACCCCAACCCAATTGAGACCAGCCCAATACCCAATCCAAATAACCCAATAACCCAAGCCCAATCTCTATCCTACCCGACCCAATACCCCATTTTTGATCTGGACCGTTGATTAATTTTAATCAACGGACCAGATCCGTTCTTTCCTAATTAAACCCTAAAGACTACCCTTCCCCCCTTCTCATTTCCCTCTCACTCTCTCCGTCGTCTTCTTCTCTCATCTCTCTCAAACTCTCTCTGCTAGAACCGCCATGGTTCTCACTGGTCGTTGTCTTGCTGGCCTTTATGGTGGTCGCACCACTCTCCTACTCTCATGACTCTTCTTCCTACGCCAGGTATCACTGCCTTGAGGCTCTCAGAGGAACCAGAAGTCGTTTCACTCACCTCTCATGGTTTCTCATGCCGTTTGTCGGCCATCCATGGCCGTCCGAGTAAGATCCTGTTATTTCCGGCTAGAACCAGTGGTTCTCAAGCTGTTTCTCCTTCTCTTTCGGTTGTCTCTATGAAACCCTAACTGTTAGCCCCTGATTTTCTTAGATCTGCAATAGATCTGGGCGTGTTATGAGTTATTCTATTGTTTCTTTAATGGTTTTTCCGATATTCCCTAAAAATGACTCTTCATCTTCGAAATAGGGTTCTTAAACCTCTTTTCAAATACGGGTTTCCTTCTGATTTTTTATATTATTCTATGGTTTTCATCATATTTAAACGTTTATCTAAATTTCTCTCTTTTTTATCTGAGTTTTTATGTTTAAAGCCCTAAGCTTCTTAGTTTAATCTGTGATTCTGAGTCCGTCTTTGAGTATATGTTCTATTAACCGACATATGTGTTTTCTTCTAATGAGCATCATGTGATTCTGTGATTTTTACCCTATGTTTGCTTGTTAGGGTTTCTGATTTTGATCATTCTTGCCTATATGATGACTATTCTGTTAATTTTTGAACTACACTCTACATGAATCCCTAATTTTATGATTTTACCCTACCCGACTTCTTAGGGTTTCTGATTTTTATGGGTTTTATTCCATTTGTTCTCATAATTTGTGCTAATTTCTCCTAAAATCAGTAATACTTTCCATTTGTGAGTCCCTGAATTCTTGTGATTAATTCTTCACTAATCTCGCATGATATTCCCCACTGACTTTTAACTTGTGAAATATTTGCTGACCTTCTTCTATGGTCAATTGTGCTATTAACTGATTTTAAGCATTTTCATTGATTAAACCATGATGAACCTGTTGATACCCAATTTTTCCTCAAATTGTTTTTAAACTTGCATATATACCTTCAAAATCACCTTTTATAATAATTGGTATTTTTTCATATTTTTTCATATTTTTTTATCAAATTATTTTCCTGTATATTTAGTGTTTCATATCCAATAATTATTCATAAATGGTATTATAAGTAATTTTTCAAATGATTCCCAGCTCAATATATCTTTTTAAATCCTATTCAATTCTATTAGGATTTAATTATTTCACAAGTTAATCAATTAGGCACTATTTAACTATAATTATACAAATTTTGCAGCCATGGCCTAATTGCGCTTTCATGCTATTTTAATTTAATAACTAGTCATTTCTATATTTAATAGTAACTAATTATCTTAATTTCATTTATTTAGCCTTAATCTCATTTTATACCACTATTAACTATTTTTATTAATTATCTATCTATTTTTAAGGGGTATTAACAACTAGCCACATTTATTTAAATTCTAGCCTAATTTCAGCCCCAACCCACCTAATTAATTAACCCAATTAAACACCCAGCCCAAACCAATTAAATACCCGGCCCAACCCCAAACCAATCTGAGTCGTTGATCAAATTAGATCAACGGCCTAGATACCTGTTACCATAATTAAACCCCCAATAACNCCCCCCGACCTCTCATTTCCATCTCTCATTCTCTCTCTATTTCTCTCTAGAACTTTCCCTTGCTTCCCTCTTCCGATGAAGCTTGTTCGTCTTCTCCGGCCGGTCCCCTCGCCGGAAACTATGGCCTACCATCATCTCCTGGTTACTCGTTCGCCCTACACCGGTCTAACGACACCCTAAGGCTCGCAGGCGAACCTGGAGCGGTTCACTCACCTCTCATGGTCCCTCATGCCATTTTCCGGCAATCTCCGGCCGTCTGAGTAAGAGTTACTACTTTCCCGGCTAACGTCGGTGACATCTTTAAGGTTTTTCTTGTTTCTCTGGGTTCCATGAAACCCTGACTCCTGATATCTCTCTGATCTCTTCTAGATCTGCCTTAGATCTATGTATATCGTGAAGCTTTTTACATGTTTTTCTTTGAAGAACCTTCCTATTTTAAACGATCTTTCGTCTTCAAACTAGGGTTTCATAACCCTTTCTTTTAAATGGTTTTCATACGATTTTCCAGTATTCTCTTAAGATTTCCATTGTGTTTAATGTTTTTATAGAAGTCTCTCTCTTTATCTGAGTTGTGTTAAGAAAACCCTAATCTTTCGCCCTAAACCTTGGGTCTCTGAATACATGTTTGCATATGTACGTACGAGCTTTATGATTCTCTAAAGTTTTTACCCTATGGTGTTCGTATATGTTTCTGACTTTCTTACTCTCTCCACGTGCCTCCATGTTTACCCTATAATACACATGAATCCTTAGCTTGTATGATTTTACTCTACTGAGATTGCTAGGGTTTCAGAGTTCTTGAACATTGCCTATTTAATTCGTGTTATTTTTCCTTTAGCTGATACTGGCCTTATTTGAATCTTTGATTCCCTCAGATTAGTATCCTTCACTAATCTCTTAAGGTGATACACTTTTGATTTTTGACCATGAGTTATTCACTTGCCTTATTTGATTAATTCTACTTTTTAATTGATTTTAACTAGCATTTTCTGAACCTAGACCAATTGTTTGTTCTGTATGCTGAGATTATCTTCATGTGTGGTATTCCGGTCATACGAGATACTTTCCTTAAGTGATGCTAGTTTCCTATAATTTGAACCTCATTCGAGGATTTCCTGCTGATTTCCGTCATTCCCTGCTTATTTTCATAGCCAATTATGCTGTCATACTGATTCTTAGGACATTCCTTAATTGATATGTTATGTATCTAGCATAATTACCTGCCCTATATTTGTATTAGTTTGAAATATTTCCTTATGTATTACATGTCTGCCGTGGATTTCTTTCCTTATTTGGTCACTTGTCTTTACCGTTTGAAGTTGACTCCCTTGATTATAGGGAGTACTTAGACTGATTGCTTGTTAATTGATTCTGATTCCTTTAATTGTTGTCTGACTTTGATATGTACCTTATTTACTAATGTTCTTTAAAAACAAAAGAAAAAAAAACTATATATACACTCTACTCATTCGTTAGAGACATACAGACACTGATACAAAAACTGACATGTGCACTCTCTTTTACAAAAAAAAAAGAAGGGGTTCTAGACTCTCTTCACCCTCTTTTCTGTGCTACTTGCTATTACTTTAAGTGAGTCGGCTGTAAGCCAAAGCTAACTACTGTGCATCTCCTATCTTTGTTTGCATTATTGCTTTCTTTATCATATTGGTATGTTCTGATTTAAGTTTCAGTCATCAAACCAACATGTTTTCTATTGATAATTCAGTTCCTTGTATTCCTGATAGGTTTATACTTGTGGTTCTGCTATCCAACATGCAATTAGAATTCTGAATCCCCTTTACATGTCTATATTCACTTTACCTTGAATGATCAATGTGTCTCTCTGCACTCAGCCTCTATTCTTTATATGCATCTCCATGCCTATGACTAATATGTTAAATTCAATCATGATGTCAGTGGTTTGGATGATATGTTGCTCTTACTTGACACTTAGTCATATCCCTGACCTCCCCTGAATCCTTAGGAACCCTTGAATTATGTGTCTATGTGTGAATATGCCTGCTTCACAGGCTGTGTATTTGTCCCTCAAACCTCTCACCTTTGTTTGTGACTGCTGGGCCACCCTGGGACCTTTATGTGATGCTGGCTTTGTTTTGTTTTGAGTTGGTAAATTGTTTTCGTCAATTGAACCTTTGTTCTAAAAAGGCTGATCTTTACTAAAAGTCTTTCCTCTCTTAAATTGTTTTTCAACACTGTTTTACTTAAACTTCCTAAATTATGAGCACATCTCACTCTACTCCTAGTTTCTTAAGTTTATCCCTTTTGGGTGAGCACTGCTTTGGGGACCCTTTGAGTACCCTCTGAACTCTGACACATAAGGTTGGCATTCCTACACTGCACTTACTCCCTCTTCGCTAGGAAACATGGGTGTGAGCACTGCCTGGGATCCTCTGAGGTCCTTAGGAACTCTAACACACACGGACTATGAAAGGTTATGGCATATGGCATTAAGGACCTAGAGACTTGGGCCTATTGGTAGGCTCCCTATAGTGTAACTTCTTGATTTTCTTATATACTTATGTAATTCGTGTAACAATGGTCTGTAGTAACTGATTGTATAAACAATTATGGAGGTTGGATAGTGAAATGGGTGGGGTATGCATGCTTAGTATAGACGCGGGTAGAAATCATGCCCATAGGTTTACTTTTTCCTATATGTGCAATAGCCACCATGCTTAGGAATAACATGCCAATCATGCATTAGATACCATGACAATTAGGTTTATTTCTTTCAGCATCTCATCATAATGGTATTCACTTAGAAATCATGTTCATAGGATCTAATAACAACAAGAATTGCTAATATGTGATTATGTTCATACCAATTGTGTTTTTGTTAAAAATCCTGCTTTTGGACAAATGTGTTAACAAGCTGCAATCTTGTTTCATAATGTCGCACACTTAGATTTCATGTTTTCTAGGACAACATTACAATCTGTTATTCCAAATAGTCTCTCTTGAAACTATGATTTGATAACTGTGATTACTGCGCATTTAGAAATCATGTTCAGGAATCTTGCATAAGCCTTATTCTGCCTCTTTATTGTGTATTTAGAAAATCATGTTCAGGAATTCTGCATATACACCTTTGTACATACATTAGATATCATGTTATAAGGCCGTATCCGCCCAGTTACACCTAGCCTAATTACTAATGTATAATAGGTATAAGAACCGCATTTAGTTCCTCTAAAAGAAAGCTAGTAATGCCTTTATGATTATGGACACCTAAAACAGTTTGTTTACTAATGCTATTTGAACATTTCCCGTGACAATTGGTACACTTAGGAAAGCCTTAGGTACTGGATCAGTTAAAAATTGGAAATCTACTCTTCACACATACTGTTTGACTAACAACAGGTTGAAATCAGTATTCAGAAATTGGTACAATTCCTTCTCTAAAAATCAGTAATAAAACTGCCTCATTATTGCATTCTCGCCTAGACATCATGCCTTAGGTCCTGAAGTTAGAAAGGCCTTACTTGTGTTTGAGTCGTGCTAAATTATGTGCATAACCTGTGGAGGAATACTTGGGCCTCATATCTGCTCCTATTTGTTTTTCCCCATATTTGCAGTCCTAATTGTCTTTGCTTGTCGCTTAGAGTTTGTCCTTTAAACCTAGGGGTCAGCCTAGCACCTCCTTTTAGGATAGTAGTCCTAGCCTCCTACGGGACTGATAGGATGGGATGGGTAATTGCACGCAATAGAGTTCGTGACCAACACACGCTTTAATTACCTTCACGGGGTGGGAAAGGGTAGAATATGGATATGATGACCGGTGCGCTAATACCACGTGTAGCCCCTCTCTGACGAGTGTCTATCGGGTATTGCATTGATGTGATCCATATTGTTTCAAACCTAGGATGTCTTTCTCTCAAATGTTTTATTAGTTCTTTCAAAAGTTAATAACTTAAATGCTTATTTGAAATCCCCTCTTATTTGAGCCATTACTTGCTACTTGCTTATTGTACAAATTCACGGAAACCATTTGGCCGGGAACCACAGTTGTGGATCCTGAGGGGTGCCTAATACCTTCCCCTTGGGATAATTTCAAGCCCTTACCCAATCTCCGGTAATGAAAACTAGTCTCATGACTTAATTAGGTGGCAACTCTCCTCTTTTTATAACCCTTCCTCCCTTTTTAAAAGAGTTGTCAATGTCCTGAACCCGATCTCCGCTTAAGGGAAAAAGGGGGCGCGACAGCATGGAGACTCTGCTGGGGATTATACCTAGGCTTTTACCATTACAAATTATCCATGAATTTGTACCTTTAATTTGTTTAATACTCGCATCTTTCCTCTTCTTTGTTACATACCATTAATTGTTTACTTCTTTCAGGTATATATTTCACATGAACAAAACTGACATGTCTCTTTGTTTCCTTTTTGTACTTGCTTTAAATCATAATTGTTGTATTTACCACTTTCCTTAACGTGCAAATACATGACTATCTGTTTAAATGCTTATTTATTGCATATCATGCTCAACATTCATACTCCACTCGTGCCAAACAAAATACTATAGCAACGCTTACAATGAGTGTTTGCGCTCTTCCTATATTATTACCCCTTAAATTCGGAAAGGCGTATTTGCGGTAAAACTAGTCGATCAGCGGTGCAGTCGACAATTCCGTGCCTTCCCCCTTGAGTTGTCCGCTCAAGGGTACCAGTCTAAAACCCCATAGAAACCTTACTCCGTTATACTGTTGCATGCATCATGGTCAAACTTAGCCAGGTTAACGTGTTGTCCGCACAATAGCCTTTAATATAACCTTGTCCAAAGTCCATTGGGTTTCCCTAGAACCCAAACAGACACCCTCACACTCTGTGCATTTATTTGGAGAACTAAATGCTTCCGTCTAATTATTGGTGTTAAAATAGTCGAGTCTGGTGGGGGTAAGGGCCTAACCTTATTTCGCTTTGCAAAAAAATGATGCATGAAGTCCCCAGATTCGGCATGGTCGCCAATATTCACCCTAGGATGCTGAATTGGTGGGAAGACCTCCACTCTAGTGACAAAACTCTCGTCAGAAAACACCTGGGCAATCTACCATCTCTTCAAGATATCCAACCAAACAAATGATGATATACTCTGTTTTGGGATTGCGATAGGTCCGTGTTCTGATTTGGGAACCTTGAAATGACACCTTTATTAGAGGAGATAGGAGAATTGGCCGATCTAGCTTGGGAATCTCCGGGGTTGCTGATGCCTGAAAATCACACGGGCAGGGGTTTCCTCAAAATGATGGGTCTGAAGAAGAATCCAGAATTGGTTTGTATGAAGGATTCATACATCCCTTTTGACTATTTGTATGAAAGGTACGGTCACAGCAAATCGTACCGCACCTACCAAGACGAGTTTGCCATCACCTCTCTGGGACATATCCATCGCCGAGTGTTCGTGTTTATGGTGTGCTTTTTGGGTTTGATTGTGTTCCCAATGAAGAATTAAAGAATCCATACTAGGTTGGCCATGGTAACTAAGACGCTAATGGAAGGGATAGACAGACAGGACTTCAGCATTGTGCCCATGATCATCGCGGATGTGTATCAGGCCCTAGAAATGTGTCAATGAGGAGCAAGGCATTTCGAAGGTTGCAACTTATTACTCAACTCTGGCTCATGGAACATCTACAAAAAGGTGAATACCGACAAGACATCCATCGAAGGATTTGGGACGACCATATCACTTTTCATCACCCAAAGAGAATGACCTATATTCCCGACATGTTCGCTCAGCCGGAGAATGCCGAAGGATGGGTTGAGTTATTTGGTAACTTAACCGAGGATCAACTTCAATGGATGTTTGAGTGGTTTCCGACAGACGAGTTCATCATTCGGTCCTAAGACACTTCATTTCTGATACTGATTGGTCTGAGGGGGACATACCCTTAGGTCCCTCTGCGAGTTATGAGGCAAGCAGGTCAGACTTTCAGAATGATGACAGCCCTCACAAGTGCCAAGATCAGCACCTATGGCACTGCAAGATTAGGCTTGAGAAAGACACCATCGAGCCAGACAGGTATCATGCCGGTTGCATTCCTTTCTATTTAGGTTGGTAAGAAGAAGATATGGAGGGCCAAGTCGAGCCAGGGTTCACTCAAGGTCACCGGGTTATAAATGAGAAGGCTGAAGCACATATTAAGTTCAACCAGTTGCACAAGAGGATCCGCGAATGCGAAGATGATCATCACAAGATACACGAGTCCAACAAAAAGTTAATCGAGGAGTGGAAGGATATGGCCGACAGCACCAATACGAGGCTGGCATACTTGGAACGAGGTATAGTTGAGCTGGAAGAGAAGTTCATCAAGAGGATTGAGACTTGCCAAAAGGCTGAGGGAGCTGAAGGATGATACCTAGCTAGAACCTGCCTACTGTTGGGACTTCGCGAGTTGGGAAAGCTGATCGAGGGAAGCAGGAATGCCGAATCTGGGGAAGGTCTTTCTGGGACCAAGTAGATAGGGGTGTCTTCTTTTGTCTTCTTCTTTAATATAATAAGGCCTATGGCCATTAGTGACTTTTATTTTTCGCGTATTTAGAGTCATTTTAAGATTTGTCTATTTTCTATCAATAAAATGAGGCATTTAGCATTTTAGGTTCTCCTAATCAATTTGTCGCTAGGCCTACCTCGGGCACAAAGAGGTCCCCAACTTAGGATACGCTTTACATTTCCACATTACGTGTTTAATTACTGCAATATTTTTCATAATCATCACTGACTTGGCTACCTTTTGTTTTGTTTTCTTTTAGTTATTATTCCCTTCCCCAAAGGTTAGTTCGTGCATTCTGGCATCATCAACCTATTGCACAAGATCCAAGGGCCTTTCACCTAATCCTCCTCTCAGTCCTCCCAAAGGTAGAAACAAGGGCAACAGTAAGATGGCAGAATCCAGCGGTATCAGAAAGGAAAATACGGTTGAACAGGTAGAGACCATTAACGGCCGGGGTATTCAAGTATTGCATGAGAATATGTTACCATTAGAACAAAAATTGCTGAAATTTCAAGAGGAGCTCGACCAGGTCTGGAATTTGGCCAATCTGTCATTTTCCCTTAACGTCCCAGACGTCAACCCCACTCCTCCACATAATATCCCAAAGCAACAGAACTATCCCACACCTCACCATCACGCCACTTCCCCAAAGAACCGAACTCTCCCTGCACAATGCAACACTTGCCACAACAACACTCCACTATCCATCCACGAACCTCAAAACCCCACGAAGGACCATTTCCATGCCTACAACAATCCCATCTGCGTGGAAACTGTGACCCACTCCATTCCGCCCATCTCACATACATCTGAGTCTGATGAGAAGACCTACTTATCAAGAATCTGGCTGAGGAACTTAGAAAGCTGACTAGCCGAGTTCAGGGTGTTGAAGGAGCCAAGGGAATTGAAGGTTTGAAATATGAAGACCTCTGTATACAACCAGATGTCAAACTACCGGAGGGGTACAAACCTCCAAAGTTCGAAATGTTTGACGGCACTGGTGATCCGAGGGTCCATCTGAGGACTTACTGTGATAAGTTGGTTGGTGTAGGAAAAGACGAAAGGATCCGCATGAAGCTGTTCATGAGGAGTTTGAAGGGAGACGCAATGTCTTCGTACATCAGCCAAGACCCTAAGAAATGGTCAAACTGGGTAGGCATGGCAACAGAATTCATGGACATTTAGATTCAATACATAGAACGCACCAGATGTGTTCTACATCCAAAACTTGAAGAAGAAACCCACAGAAACCTTTCGCGAGTATGCTACTCGTTGGAGGTCGGAAGCTGCTAAAGTCAGACCTGCTTTAGAGGAAGAAAAAATGAACAAGTCCTTTGTCCAAGCTCAGGACCCGCAATATTATGATTGGCTGATGATGGTTGAAGGCCACAAGTTCTCTGACATTATCAAATTGGGAGAGCGGATTGAAGTAGGTATCAAGAGCGGTATGGTTATAAATTTTGAAACTTTGCAAGCCACTAACAAGGCTTTACAGTCCGGTGGTGTGTCTAAGAGAAAAGATGTGGGAGCTGTAATGGTTGCACAACAAGCCAAATCCCCACCCAAATACCAAGTCTACCCAACACCTCCCTTCACATATCAGCCAAACTACCAAGCACCCTCACCTCCTTACCAAGCTCCACCGCCCACATTCTAATCTCCACCACCCACATATCAACCTACCCCACCTAGATACTCACAACCTGCTCCCGTTTACAACACCTATAATCCCCAGCCACCTCACTATCAATCACCCCCTACCCGTCAAAACTTCCCTAGGCCTCGTCCTAACTTTGATCGCCGCCCTCCAAAGCAATATACCGCCATAGACGAGCCCACGACCAGTTGTATGAAAAGCTCAAAGCTACTGGTTACGTCACACCTATCCCTGCTGCCACCCCTGAGAACCCTTCTCAGTGGGTTAACCCAAACAAATCCTGTGCATACCATTCTGGCATGAAAGGACACGCCATCGAAGAATGCCGCTCTCTGAAAGATAAGTGTTACACCCCATATTTTCGTACGTGAAAGTGCACCATAAATAAATTAATGAAAGTTCGGAAATGAGATATTACACCCCGCATTTTCGTACGCTAAAGTTTTGTCGTAAGTTAATCGACGTAAGATCGGGAATGGGATTATTTTGAGGATAAACACATTATGTTTTTTAAAATAAGTGATGAGTAAATTCGTGAAGGTGAGAGGCGAAGCAAGTCAAAGAAAATGACTTTTCGTCCAAGTTGGCATATTGGGATAAAATAAGGGCCGGGCAATAATACCCGATATATACAGAATAGTACCATACAAGGTACCATATGACCATGATAGTAAGATGTATAAAGTGTATTAAAAATAAGTAGAATTTTAAGTAATTTAAGATAATTCTTAATTATGCGAATAATTGGTTAATTACTAGGTAACGGGATATTACCTAATTAAATTAACTATTTGTTGGATAAAATCAAAATTTCACGTGGCACCAAGCCACTACACCCACCAGATGACTCTTAGTCATAGTTCATGACTAAGAAGTCATTTTTAAATAGGTGGCAACCTCATTTGCCTTCTAACATTTTTAGTGCAAATGAGATTCCTACAAGATTCTGTGACTTCTTAGTAATGTGACTTCTTACAAACTTGACTTCTTAGTAACGTGACTTCTTAGTAACATTTCAATGCAAATCAGATTTTCAATACCAAAAACGGCAACAATCCTATTAGTTTAAGTTTTGAGGTTGCCAGATTTAGAGAGTAGTGGCGAGTTGTTTGTGTGGTTGCCCCTCTCTGTCACTCTTAGCAGCCAACGATCACCCAATG
>ML279838.1:0-68914 GCA_005239495.1 Nicotiana undulata | reverse complement strand
CTTCACCCCCCCCCCCCAAGGCTCCTAGATATTGTTAGTTTTTCATGTCTGACCATAGCTCCGTTCTGAGATCTTCAGTGCATTTAGCATAGACCACAGTAAGGAAGAAGCTCGGGCCATTATTGTGAGTGACTCTGAAGTGAACGTGTTGCTCCTTGTCCATGATAATATCCACAGTGATATCATTGCTCCACAAGATCCAAATTTTGTTGGAATAATTATGAAAGCCATGCTGCATATCAAGTCTTCTTTTATACTTTTCCAATTTGCTACTGTCGACCATAGGTTCCTGAAGACAGATGAGAGGGAGGTGAAATTGTTGTTTGATAGTTTGAAGTCTTTACAGGGATCCCTTGGACCCTATCCCCCTAATGTTCCACGAGATTGTGTTAATCATTGGAAACATCAGTGGATAAGGTTGTTTGATCATCCTTGTGATAAGTTTGTTTGTTGGATTTGAAGAAATGGCTTCCACCAGTGTTATCGTTGTTTCTAGGGGATAGGTTGTTGTGTTTTGTGACACTTTGAGCATGCTGCATGATAGTAGTTTCTGGCTCCTCAACTTCTCCATCAGATTTTGAGGTATTAAGAGTCTCATCCAAGCTATCTAAGATCATGTCTTGATCTCTGATCACCTTTTCCATGGCCTCCATGTTTTGGTTCTGTTTGCTTTTGATGGATGGATCCTTATGATTGTAGGCTCTAGGATCCGGTGGGGCTGGCCTCAGCTCCAATTAAGGGCTAACTCCCAAGGTTCCAAATCTTCTTTTCCTTTTTCTTTGTTCTTATTTTCCTCTAGTATCTTGCCTTGAGGAAAGTTCAGAGCCGGCCAAGTTGATGTACCATTGCTACTATAACTCTGCCCCACCTTCATTTCATTCTGTTGCAGGGTATTCTCAGGTATCGAGATTTTGTTCTTGGATTTTGTTCTCCTGTTTTCAATATCTTTAGCACCTTTTTCATTCACACAGGCCAAGTTAGCCATGGGATCTTGTAAGAACTCCTCCACAACATTGGAGCTTTAAGAGGAACCACATTTAGTCGTTTTGACACTAAGCTTTGCTTGTTTCCTATTAGCCTTTTCCTTCTCCTTTGAATCTATATCTTTGTCCCATCTGGTGCTTTTATGGAATTGTAAGGGTGTTATTTCCATACTTGGATCATCTTTGTCATCTCCCAAGTATTGAGTGGTCTCCATTTCTGCAGATTCTGTTGAATCCTTAAGTTTCTCGAACATATTGGATCCTTCCTCAATGATTTTGTTTTGATGATCAGTGGGTTTGGGACTACTCTCTTTAAAGACAATTCCTTTGTGCCCCTTTCCCCTGCTTCTTCTATTCTCGACATTATTCCAACCCCCATTGACACTTCTTATGTTTGGATCTTTCTGCACCTCTGCTTGTTTCATATTTGTGTTGTTGTTGGCATCTTTAGGAAGATCTTCTCGTTGCTTTGGGTGATTGCCTTGCGCACTAGATGTAGCATTGTTATTGTCCCATTTGGCTTGCCGTTTTGATATCCCATTGGTTCCCTGATTCCCCTGTTCATTAGACCAAAGATTACTGTTCTTCCTGGATTTTTTTTTGAAGCTTTGGGTGAAGGACCCTGCACTTCTCCTCGGAATGCCCCTGTAATTTACAGTGGAAGCAGTAGGCAGGGATAGTCTCATACTCAATTTTTTGTTCAAACATTTTCCAACTCATCTCTTGAGTTTCTAGTTTCCACAAAGACCTCTGTAATTAGAGGTTTGGCTAAATCGATTTCAATCCTCAATTTAGCAGTAGTAGGTCTAGTCTTTGATAGAGTAGCTTTATCCATAACAATAGGGGTGCCAATCGGCCCAACAATGCGACACAAAGCATCCCACTCATAGTAATGACATGGAATGTCCGGTAAGTTAATCCAGACTAGAGCCAGTGTAGTTTCTGCGTCCGGTTTGAAGTTGGGTGTCCATTTGACTATTTTCATACTGTTGTTCTCATCCAGATGTATGAAATCTCTTGAATAAATAGCTTTGAAGTCTTCTTCATTCTCCACATCGATGAAGACGTGTCTTAGGTCTTTAACCCCAATTGTTAGACTTCTTTTGACTTTGATGATTTCCGCAAATTCTATTCTGATTCCTCCAATTGACGGGCGGGTGCGATTGAACTTACCCACAATGGTCCATTTGCAGGTATCAGCTAAGAGATCATGCTCTTCTTTGGTGAAGACTACCACAGCTTTCCCATTCACAATTTCATGTTGTCTTGGGAGTAATTTGACCCGAGCTCTGTTGTGGGTGGAGTCCCTGTTAGTTAGGGTTCCAGCATAAGAGATGTCTATTGAAGTGGACATAGGTTGCTTTGTTCAAGGAACTAGCCGTTATCGGCCAAAAGGGGCCGTTAATGGCCGGTTTTAGGAGCAGAAGGTTTTACTTATTATTAGCTGGATAGCAGCTTAAACTTATTTTCTGTCTATATGTAATTCTGCACTTTAGCAACTCAGTTAAGATGGTGTGATATGACTAACTGCACAGGATAGGAACCTAACACAACTTCATCTTCAAACATTTTTCTCTATAAAAAACATAAATGACAATAAGCAATAAGTGAACATTATAAGTTATCTCTTTACTTTGAAGATACAATTGTCATACAGATATCAATGCATTCATGATCTATACATCTTTGATTCCCTACCTATACAAAATCTCAACTTGTAAATTTCTTTTAAAAATAATTTATTATGCTTGCAAGTTTTAAAACTGTGGTAGCATTTTTCTATAGAGCAAATTCAATATATTAAATCAGAAAATGTTAGAACGCCAATCAATATTTAAGCGAGTGCAGTCGATGGAACATTGAACGCGATCCAGAGCTGCATGTCTATGCTGCAATAATGCAAAAGATCCATTATCTTCTGCCTCACTAGTCTTTCTTTTACGGGGCACTTTTCTTGAAACTTGCTTCCATTTTGATTCAAACGCACAAGCTACAAGTTCAAACAGAATTAGAGTTAATAACTTGCTCAATCTCTAAGCTCCAGGTGAAAGCAAATCAAAACTAACTGCTTTACGAATAGAACATTTTTTATTCAACATTAACTAAAAGGTTACAGTATAAGAGAAATTTTGTTTTTCTACAAAATGAGAATTATAGCATGTTTGGCCAAGCTTCTAAAATCAGTTTATTTTGAGATGTGCTTTTCTCAAAAGTACTAGTTCAAAAAAGTGTTTTTGGTGAGAAGCAGTTTGCGTTTGGCTAATTAATTTAAAAAGCACTTTTGAGCAATAATTAGTTGTTTGGCCAAACTTTTGAAAACTGCTTCTAAGTGTATTTTTCTTAGAAGTGCTTCTCAGAAAAGTGCTTTTGGAAAGAAATTACTTTTTTCTGCTTCTCAAAAACTGCTTCTGCTTCTCCTCAAAAACACTTATTTTCCTTCTAATAGCCTGGCGAAACACCTCAATTTTTGGCCAAAAGTTTGGCCCCAAAAAAAACTTGGCCAAACAGGCTAGTTGTGGTGGCGAGTATATAAGAAAGAATGATCCATATGATTCCTGAATAAAGATCCTGTTTAATCCAAAGCAGAAAAAGTCGACAATGCTTTACAACGACACCCTCCCGACAACAATCAAAAGGAACTTTTTCTTTCTTATTTTTTTTTAAAATAATGGTGGTGTTCGGACTAACTTGCATACACCTCGACTATATTACTAGATACTTAGTACTTCCCACCAGCATAGGTAACAGAAGGCTTAGCCAAATGGCAATAACTCACCTAGCATTTTTCAGCCTCTGCGTGGACAATCAAAGGGACTTTATTAAGAGAAAAACATAAGCTTCTCAAGCCTGCTGAATTTTATGCCCTTAGACCCTAAGATGCATCCTTGAGCGATGGTTTTATTTTTAACACTCTGCCCTCCGCTTCACAGTGAATAGATGTTTTTGTTTTAAATAGTTGGGTCCTTTGATTGTAAAAACCAACCCAATGCTTTTGCTTTTTCAATTGCTAAGCAGATTAACAAAAGCTGGAAATGTCCTCTCAGCAAGAGATCCAATCTATCAGAGTCAAAAAAAAAGCCGACTAAAAAACCGCATCCAATAATCTATTCAGCTCTCTCTATGACCTCACCATCCATGCATCCCCCTCTCACCCCTTACTCCTAATCTGTAGGTTCAGAACAGATCCTCAAGTGGTTAGCAAAATCAAGGAGATCCCAAACAAATTCACCACCAATTTTGTTGATAATGATATTGAGTTAACAATTGTAAATAATGCCACAGATCGACGCAGTCAATGAAGATGAAGAAGATAAAGGACAAGAAAATAGTAAAGAGAGAAGAATCAGCTTCTGAAATGTTTTAAAGTTTTACTGATACACCTAATTTCACACTGGTTAATATTGATATTCTTGTCCAAAAGATATTTTGTCACCGAAGATGGTGATGCCCTAATTCCTCAGATACTCACAAGCAGAGTAGTTGCACGCTAGACAATCATTTTTTGCTAATCCTGTTGTTGGTTTAGAAGATAAGTAATGTTTGGGATGATTAGGTTGTCTTAGTAATGGTATAGGGAGGTCTTATCACTGCTGATCCTTCTCCAGTACCATTAAACTATTATAGCAATCAATTCTTGTAGGTCTATTCACTTAAAGCGCAATGACAGGCATTGGTAAAGGCACGTCAAACAGGGTTTTTCTTAACAGAAATGATGACGTCCAACTTAAGACCAAGACAGTTATGACGGCTTGGGACATTTAAGAGTCAACAACCAGCAGGAATACGTCTACTCCGGAGAGCTACAATAGATTCAGAGTTTCAACTTAGCTATAAAATAGTGTTTCAGGAATAGGTTGCACCACACCTAATCGGAATTTGTTTTGCAACTGGTAAGCCGGATACTCAGGCTTGATTATTACATAGTTAAAAACATATTGTCAGTATTAACAGTTAGAGCTCCGGTTTTGTAGTTCTTTTTGTTTAGGTTCATTGGTACTATGCCATAACAATGACCAGACCACCGTTTTCATCTTGAGTATTCAGCTGCCTAAATGAAATACACAAAATCCAGGTAAGCAGTAAATCTAGGCATTCTCAAGTCACCTTGTGCACTTACAGTGAGTAACTTGTGATATGCTTCCATTTCTTAGAAAACAAGGAAGTGGAGAGAGTCTAAAAGTATTGAGAGGTCACTATTGAAAGGGAAAAAATAAGGATGTTTGTTGATCATACATAACTGCAAATGCAACACACACCATAGAAAGTGTGGGCCCTTGCAGTTGTTGTGATCTGTATGCTTCTATGGTTACAAATATTTCGGGCTAGAACCGGGGGAGAAAGCTATGACTATCCTGTTAGAATCCACCTCAAGCCAATGTCTTCATTGTTAACTCTTAACCATGCCTTGTAACGACTAGAATATTAACTTTGATGAAAACAGACACATTAGTTTACCACTCTCTTCAACATGCTTATTCATGTCAAGCGTCACTTCTATCTTAACTAGCAGTTTGCACAAACTCCTTGAATTACTGAGTGGGGGGATGAGCTTGGTCAAAGAATCAAGAGAACAAAAGTGGGCCGCTATGTAGCTCCTTTAAATAAGCACCAAGTTCTGAGTGGATTACAATCTATTTCTGCTCCCACATTGACTCCGTATATGTTTTAATCCGCAAGTTTACGCGTTAAAACCGAGATCTATGTTTCCTGATCACCTCTGCTTCCATTCCACTAGCACCATTACTAGTTATAAGCTCGATCAACTTGCGCTGTCTAGCTGTGAACTTTGCACTCATAAAAAACTACAGAATCGGAACAAAAAGAAGTACTAAGGAGCTTAGATTAATATGGCTTGTTCATTCAAGTACAGAATTATATAATAGGATCATCTGCACCACCATCTATCAAGTGTCTACATGCACACAGAAAATGCACAAAGCCACAAAAATGGAAAAGGATCTCTAAGGGGTGGGTTTGCTCAAAATGGACAATGTAATTTTGTGCAATTGCATGAATATAAGAAAAACCAAAAGAAACATCCAAACTGCCAAAGTATAAAGAAGCCACCTTATATAAAATAGTGTATAAAGATTGTACCTTCACTTCTTCCCTCAAATCCTCGAATGAGGCAGGCACAAATCCAAGGTCTTCCCGAGCGGGATGCCTTTGCACCGCCTTTTATTTCACCATTATGTTGTTTCAATCTACCATAGAGATCACAATTAGAATTCAGCAAACATAGAAATTAAAAAAAAATGTTATATGAACAAATGACACAATATAACGAAGCAGATTTTAGCTAACAGAAATGTCAATTAAATTTCTGTTAGTTGCAGAACATAGAAACCCATTAATCAAAAGTCTTCTTTTATGCTTTTTGTTTTTCTTTTCTAGAATAAACGAGAGAAAGATGGAACTAACCGACGAGAGAAATTGGTAGTGACACCCACATAGGTCTTAATAGGTGGATTTGTGGAGAGAATAAGGTATACACACCATAAAGACTTGATTTTTTTGAATTTTCTTGAATTATTGGATTTCGTTGAATCTGAAACTGGCAATTTACAGCTTGTTGCTAATTCCGACCCATTTCCTAAGGGATTTGAAGAAGAGGGCAACTGTGACTTTCTTGTTTTCTCCAATTTGCTGGAACTTGAGGAAGATGCTATTGAATTTGAAGAAGAGGAAATTTTTAGGTTAGCAGGCTTCAAGGATTCAAAATTTGTGGGTTTTTGTGGTTTCAGAATATGGGGTTTCGTTGATTTGAAGACTGTTGATAAAGGCCTAGCCATAGCGATGATCCACAGTTTTGTGATCTGCAGTTGACCGTTAGCTTCAAAGAATGAATTTAGATTATTTTTTTTTTAAAAAAAAAAAACTTAAACCCGGGGTGTTTCCACCTATCTAACAGATTATGATATCTGTCGTTCGTATAATTTTTGTGTAATTATTTATTATTAATAATGCCTTTAATTCTTGATTCATTACAGTGCGCAAGTGATATTTTCCATCCACAGAGTAGAAACGTTGAAGGAAAAATATACTATTTGGCAAGTTGGTGATGGCTCATCTATTTATCTGTAGCATGTAACTGAGTCGGCAATCTCAGAAATTGTTTCATTGGGTCATTGAATAAAAATGAAGATAATTTTTCTTTAAACTAGTGGTGGTAAAAAAACAATTAAAAGAAAATCGTTATCCACCCATATTATTCATTAAAAAATGACTTGGATAATAAATTTTTTAAAAATAGGTCAAATATGGATAAGAATTATATTATCAATTTTTCTAAATGGATAACTAATGGGTTTAGTTTTTATATTTGTAAAGTGAAAGACAGTAAATTCTCTATAAAGTGATTATATTGAAGAAGTCGTGGATAATATGGATATCCACTTTATCTGCCAGTTAACTCATTTTTTATCCGTATTAAATATAGATCGGAATTGAACAATTTATCCATTTTTGCATTACTCATTAACGACTCGCCCATATCTCACCTAACCCACACTTTTGCCACCCCTACTCCTGAACATAGATAAACTACACACAAAAATCATTCCCCCTCCCCCACCTCAAGGAAAGGCATTAGTTTGAACGTGCATTGTCACGTATGCATTATTTTTCAAGTGCAAAACTCAACTGCTTGGTGGAACAAATTTAACCGTTTGGATTTTAAACTTTGGCACAAGCAGGAAGATAATAATTAGTGAATTACAAACGAACATTCGGTAATAATAATTCTAAGTTTAACCCTTCCTAACCTGGAGCTACACTTTTATCCTTCTGACAACTTTCGCTTTACACGATTAGCAGCTTTTCTTATTGAAAAATGGAGATTCTAACCATTTGTTAGCTATTACAAGAGCTACTGAATTCGCTGCTATGTGCCTATGTTCAACACGGAGAAAAGGATCAAACAAGTATCCTACCACCAGTACAGGCATTTAAAGGGGGTCACCAAAAGTCTCAAACATCAATTGCTGACAAGTAAAAACTAACAGTGTTGCATTTATGCAAACTAAACAATGAGTTTTACTATAATCCGAGATTGAATGACTAGTTTTCAGACAGGTTACAACCAAAGCATATGTTAATAAAAAACCAACTCTATATTTTAACAATGTAAAAAATAATCAAACATCGTTACCATGTCCAGAGAACTAAGCCCTCTAACCTCTTCCCAAAATTTTGCAAGCCCCTAAAAACCAATCTAGAGTGGGTGAGAAAAGAGGTAGAAAATATCCAACTACAAAGACAATCTAAAGGCGCCCATCTCCAGATAGGAGAAATGATATTTCCATTTGAACTCACGGGCGGCAAAGATTTGAACCCAAAATCTCAAATTCTTAAGTCTGGCCAATGTTAAGGCTGCCATATTTATCTGAAGCTCTGTCTGATCTTAATCATTCGCTTTAGTGTTGCTAGCCAGAAGTTGCACTCATCCCAGTCGCTAGTGGTGAGAAGTACCTACGGATATGCAAATAAGCGGAGATCATATGATATTCTACTAGCAATACTAGAACAACTAATCTGAAACTATAATCTATCCAGAGAGCTACCTGTATCTGAAGGGCGGTACTGAAGTCACCATTGTCCAAGGCCTGACAAAGTTGCACAAGTTTCTCCGCTGCGTTCTTAGATATGTCCCCACTATTTAGTTTTGCAAAAAGCGCTCCTAACTTCTTTGAGTTATCCTCGATTTCCCGCTTCTTAGCTGGATTTGCTCGTGCTCCGCCCAATGCCTCTGATGTTTCATTGAACAATCTTGTCAAAGTCGCTATCACGGGCTTTTGCTGGGCTGCAACACACAAAATATCCGTTCTATTACACATTGTGATTTAAAGAAAGCAAGCACAAGAAGTAGAACCTCATTTCACAGCCATCAACTTAAAAGAAATATAGAAAGAAGGAAATACATGCTAACATAAACCACAGTAGTTTAAAGTACAGTATCTAGGAGAAATTCGAAACAGTTTAGGATGGCGCTAAGGTAAAGTGCAAATTCGTCTAAGTTTACTCCTTTATCGGCCTTCTTACGAAGAAAGGTTATAGTATTGCAGCAACAGGAGCTTTTCCGGACAGAAACTTCAGGTGTACCATATAGAAGAATCCAAGTGTGAGAACTTGCACAAGAAAGTATTTTTTCTGTAACTTGATAGCATTATTACAAAACATGAAAAGTTTGTCAACGGTGCAGTGCAGTTAATACAAGAGCACTTCTTAAAGACCACATTCACAACCCATAGGTAGCAATAATTGCACGGAAAGAAGTAACGTGTTAGTAAGAAGGGATTGCATGGCCCGTCAAGTCTACAGGATTGTATGAACATGAATTAAACAGGTATTAAAGTGGAAGAGAAGCAAACCAGGAACATTTGAGGTATCCACCGTCTGAACTGTAGGTGGGGGAGCAGCAGGGGATGCTGGTGGCTGGGCTTGAGCTGGCTGAGTAGGGCTGGGAGGCTGCATTGGAGCCATTCCAGGTCTCTGAACTGTATTATTAACAGGCATAAATCCTCTAGGAGCTTGGGAAGGAGCTACAACCTGAGGCATCTTTTGTCCAAAAGCTGGGCCGACTTGAGTAGGGTTAGGGCTATATGAAGGAGGCACATTAGGACCGGCAGGATAACCAGGATTAGCAGGTCCCTGAAATGAACATGCAATGAAAATCATAAGACAACACATTTATCTTAGCCCAAACCAAATCTCCCTCTTAGATTGAAGTGAAAAATGGAAATCTTTAACATACGGGATACAACTGAGCACCCAAGGTATGTGGCGGCTGCTGATATTGCTCCACATTTCTCAGCGCAGGGGGATTTGATGGGATGAAGGAGGTCTTAGCAGGCTGAGTAGCAACAGGTGGTGGAGGAATGTTACCCTGCAAACGAGAAAAATGTATATTAGTAAGGAAAGATGACTCCACATTAAAGCACTTACCTGTTACAACTCAACGGCAGCTATTAATTTGGCAAAAGAATCTTTACATCCAAGAGAAAGGAAACCGAAAGTGTATACCTGAGGAACTGGAGGAGTTGGAGTAGGCAGAAATATGTTTGGTTGCTGAATGTTTTGCTGTGGAGCAGGCTGGTATGGGACAGGAGCATTAAAGCCGCTACCGTATGAAGAACCAAATGGTTGTTGATAATTCTCGGCATAGGGACTGTTCGAAATGCTTGGCTGCGGCTTGGATGGTTGCTCCTGGGGAGAGAGAAATTAAAGAGGGATAAATAATACAAAACAAAAATAATGGGCCACTAAGAGTGGAAGAAGATAATACCGGATAATACTGCTGAGAAGGATCAACCATGCCATAACCAGATTGATCAGCAACATAGCCGGATCCAGTGTGCAGTTGTGAGTTCTCAAACGCCATAGATTTCGATGCATCTTTAGCTGCAAAGACCATATGCTAAAAATCATCAGCTTAGCTGTTTGAAAGGATTGAACTATCAGCACTTAGTCGATTGGCTTGAAATAAAAGAATACTACCAGACTTAAAAAAACAGCCATTACCTAAATAAAAACCAGACTAAATACGCCATAAACAGCAGCCCAAAATTCAAATTAAAAAAACAGGTACAGAGAGGGAAATCATAAATACTACTTCTTTAAATATCACAAACAGCCATATCTACCTTCTTTACAACATAGTCATGCATGTCTATAGTTAACTCTTTTTATTAGGTGAAGGGACAGACAAACATGTTAGCCTTACAAAGCTTAAAAAAGAGAGACATTTATGCTACATGCAAACAAGTTGACAAAATTTAGACCCATCGAATGAGGAATGTTAAAGATGGAATGCACCCGGTAAGCCTAGAAGATTGAAATGGGAATCATCAACACCAAATGATGAAAAGGTAGAGTTTGTTTAGCCAACTCTCAAAACCATAGAAACACTTCTCAAGCTCCCCATCCCGCCAAACCCAAAAGTTGACATGTCAGTAGTGTAAACACTAAACAGCCAAGTAAGGTAAAGGCAAACGAAACGATATTTCCTAAATATAACTAAAGTGGTGTAAGAAGTTCTCTACAAGACATGAATCTCGGTAATAAGCTTCAATCAGCTGCTCCCTTGCTTCTCAGGCATAAAAGTACTATAATGAAAGCATGAAGGACCAAAAATTTTGAAGAGCCAAGCTTAACCAAACCATATGATCGTTATCAACATGAAAAAGAGAGGTACAATGGCCAGCTGCATAATAGTATCATTCTATAACGGAGAACTATAGCATTGCAAAACATATTGACCTGGTTCAGTGGAGAGTGCAATACGATCTCGTAAGATAGTCAATTCAGGTGACAATTCCTCAGAGCCCATAAGCTTCAAGTATTCCATTGCAGTAGTTAAAAGCCCCTGACTTGCAAGGATTTCGGCGTACTTCTCAAGAAGCTTGCAAAGAGAAGCACTAAATCTCTTCTGGCCGGTTGCCAATGCAAAGACTATCGTCTTTTCCATTAAATCCTTCAGAAGAACAGGAAATATTGTGAAGCGTCTTAACCATAACATAGAAAGCTAATAAGAATCCGAATGCAATACCTGAAGTAGGTCAACATATGATTTTCCATCACGCTTTCCTGCCAAAGTCCTTGACCATATTTCTATAGTTTTATCAATGTTCCCTGCACATATGTAACACAGTGTTGCTGGAAGAGTTTCATCAGCAGCCAAGAGTCTTGAAGCAAGTGTATCGCACAATGAAGTCCATTCATCTTGTGGAGCAAACTGCATGAAAGTGATGATCAGATTAACATGTGAACACTTCAGATGGATAAGACAAAAACTGTCCTCAATAAACATCCCATAGGTGAACACCAACTGTTTGGATCAGAGCAGATTTTCATATTTCTGAGGTAGAACAACTCACAGTGCAAAGGAGTGCAAGTGTTTCCTTCCAGGTTTTCAATGGACGGGTATTTACAAGGCTCATTAGATCGTTGTTCACCATAGCAGCAACAACCTGAAGTTATTGTTTAGACCGAAATATCAAATTTTCATGAGCATGGACTTGTCTCAATTTTGGAAAATGAAGCAACGATATAAATAGATCTTACCCTGAGGTAAGAAGACTGACTCGTTTTAAGGTATTGATCACGAGTTTGCTCCCACAAAGAAGCACCGCCAACATGAGCAATAACCAGTGCATCAGCCATTCTACTTGCAGATATGCAGTGCGCAACAGCCCCCTTATAGTCACCAACAACCAATGCGTGTTGAACAGTTTCATCGAATGATGTGTCCGCACTGTCCTCTTGTACATCCACTTCTGGTTGGGACTCCTTCACATCAACTGACTCGTCAACGGCAAAGGAGCTCACAGATGTTGACACTGGTGTATCAGCTTTGGGACTCGGAAGATTGTTAAAGAAATCTTCCCCATTGTCCGTCACATGCATTAAGTTCTCTTTGTTCACAGCTTCTTTACCTGAAAGATCCTCATCAAGGGCAAGGGCATTTACTTGCTCAGATATATCATTCTGCATAGTATCTTTTTCATCAACAGGCAAAGTGAAACCAAGATGGGAAAGCAATTTTGTCCTTGCATCCCCATCCTCCTCAAACATAACCTTCAAGAAGCCCCACACTTCCTTTTCACCTGGAGATCTGAAGAAAGCGCAGGCAAGCTAGTGTAAGCCGGCAGATGAATGCAACTTATGAAAGAGAAATTTCACCAAAATTTGAGGAAAAGGCATACTCTGACTCTTGACATTTCTTTTCACAGAAAAGCCTCAGCGAACTTTTCTCGCCATTCTGAATCGCAGTCTCGAATTCAGAAGACCGACTCACCAAACCTTCTTCGGTGACAACGTTATGCACATGGACCTGGAAAGGAGTAAAGTTTAAGCAAAGCAAATGTCAGTAAAGGAGGAAATTACAGGACATGCATTGGCGTACCTCTGTCGATCCAGTTGGCGCATCTGCAGCACGGAATGAAACAAGCTTTCCACCAAAGCCAAATGACACTCCAGCTTTTTTCTTAGACCACCACTTTGGAGCTCGTAAAGGAGCTGATCAGCACACGTAATGCAAATGAAAACCCCAAAGAGATTAATACAAGGATCACAATTGTTTTTCATTTAAAGCAGAAGAGAGAGACCAAGAGAAGTGCCACAAAATAATGCAGAAAAACAATAGCAGACAAGCTGTAAACCCATAAAAACCCATTACGTCACCCCACCCCACAGGGGTACTACATAATAGTTCAGGAAGATGCACTTGTAATACCTGTCTATCTTCCTTATTCAAAAAATATAGGCATAATTTACAATGATCTTCTCTTTTTTTTGTATATTTGGCTTTTTAGCTACGGCCCCTCTCATATCTTGATATCTAGAGATCTGCATCAAGTCCCCAAGTAGCCAAGCTACTTTTTAAAAAACTCAAATATAACGTTAAAAAAGTTGACCAACCAGAGTATGTAAATGTCTCTAAACAACAAGCATGCACCTTGCTTCAACTATGTTGACAACTTCCTACATTCAACTGAAACATATAGCCTGAAGTCCCAAACCCCAAGGATGTTGAGGGAAAAAAATTTAGAGAAGGAGAAGGAAGCAGATCAACAAAATATCATCATACCTGCGCCAAAATAACCATCTCCATCACCAGCTCGACCGCACCCCTATAAAACATATGAATTTGAGGACCACACTCACCAATCAAAACAAAAAAGGTAGTAGTAGAGGAACACAACAGCATTCAAAAATTGTAAGGGGAAAAAAAGTTTTCCAGTTTCACAATATCATGTGTTTGTCCTATTGGACGAGCAATCACAATACCAAGCATTAGCCATCTGGGACACGAGAAACATCTAGTATACGGCAGCTTAAGTCATTCTAATGAGGGATATTGCCATACATGCCTGTCCTTGTACAGTATTTTTAGCTAGAGAGCATATCTCAACTCAAAATAGTAGCGGACTAATAAAAATGTAAAGGACAAGGAGACAGAGAATTATTTTTGAAGTTCTTTGCTGTACATTGCAATCTGATAAATAAAGGATATTTATAACTTAAGAGGAACAGACCTCTATGTTGTAAATGCCAATTTTTCCATCAAATGATGATGCTGATATAACCCCTGGACACTTCGGATACCAATGTACATCAAAATTCCAATTGGTTCCAGCTGGCAATTCGGAGACAATCTGTCAAAGTTAAATACACCAATTGTTACTTCTCTTTGGAGCTTTCCATGGATAATAAAAAAGAGAATAAGCAAGAATGCACTGGTTCAAGAACCTTTACCACAAAGAGAAGGTCAATAGAGAACAACTAAGAAATTTATGAAACAAAAAGCAGAAATTGACAGTACGAGGCTATGAACAAACTAAAATTTCATTCACCTCTCCAGACACGACATCCCAGCAGATAGTGCGGTTATCTTTAGCACAAGTAAGCAAGTAGGAGCTGTCGAGGGGGCACCAGGACATTGCAATGACACCTGAATGGAAATTTAGTACATAAAAATATAGTATGGAATGTACTTCATAGATAAACTAAAACTGTATCTTTTCCTTTAAGATCAAATTATCTTATAACAGAATTTTTGAGGTATGTCACACCAATATGCTGCCTTTATTGGTTGCTTAAGGACTTTGAATATAAGATATTGTTGAATATCTGAAGAGCGAGATAATGGGAATTGAGCCCTTGGTTTATAGTTGTGCTCCCTCTACCTCACATCCCTTCCCATTTATCCATTCACTCTCTTCTTCCTCCAACATGCCATATCTCAATTCTCAGCGTTCCATGCTGGGTACAGGATGAAGCGATTCTATCTTTATTCATAAGAATACAAGGAATGGGGATTAAGGACTGTAGGTGATTTAAACACAAAATTGCTATAGTTATATCTCCTTCCTTTCCTTCCAAATCCTACCAGCCAATCATGATGTTGCTCTCCTCATAGAGTAATTGCTAATCAGATTCTGCTTGCACCCACTGGCATCATGTTGGATAACTAGCATATAGAAACCAGTAAAATGCTGCAAAAGTTTTCTTTCTTTTGCCAATGGCCCCCAGAGGAAGTAGTATAATTAACACTCAAAATGGACCTAAGCCCATTCAGTACCAAAACCCTCATATCTCAAAATGGTGAAGCATTTCAGGAGGATGCCTTATCAGCAAAAGACAGGAAGACATTGAGAGAGCAGCAAAGAAGAAAGGGTTTCAAGTTAAGGAACAGGAAACAAACAAATCACTTGACTTTTACACTTGATTCACCTTAAGAAACACCATCGCACCCAGACTGTCCAGTCATGTGTTTTAGAAAAATATATCCACTTGTATACAATGAAATTTTGCAGATCATTTGTCGTGCACTGGAATACACTACCATTGTCATACCGGTCTATAACAGTTGCATTCCTTTTACTTTTTCTTTTTTCTTTTTAACAAAGTGATTATAATCATGAACTGACTGCATCTATATGGGCTAGCTCAGCAATAGTTTTTGCAAGTGCTTAATAGAATTCAGCCATCTGTAAGATATAATTCCACCATTATTTGTCTCTTCAAACTTGCATGTTCTAAGACAGTTGAAACATGGAATTATATGACTCGTGACAAGCTTGTAAATATGGAAGAGACAAGCTTTCAGGTGCACTAACCTTTAGTGTGACCCACAAACTCTTTCACAGGAGACATTACATTCCGCATATCCCACAGCTGAACGAAATATATGTTAGTCAGCAGATAATTACAACAAGCCCAAGAAAGATAGAAGAGTAGAATTCTTACCCTTAGTGCTGGTGAACCATCTTCATCGGAAGCAACGATGAGCTGTGTGGCAACATCAGGATGCCACTGCAATACAGAACACCGCCTTTTAACAGAATCTGCGAAACTGCATAGTAGCCCAATGGAGGTTTGAATGTCATTCTTTCTTTACTCATAAATTGCAGGAGAAATGTTTCCACTTGTAGTAACTCTTGAATATAATAACAAATTTTTTAGAAGGTAAAATTGAATATAATAACAACTAAAGCATACATCTTATGGACAACTGTTACCTTATCACAGGCTTCTGCTTCTTCAAATCCCACACAACTGAAATAAGAAAAGAAAGAAAAAGGATATTACGGCAACCCGTAATAGAAGAATAACACAGGCAACCTCCGCTTCTTGCTTACCAGTTGTCCCGTTAAACGAAGTGGAAGCCAATATATGCTGAACCTTGCTATTCCACGATACATAGGAAATTTCACCTTGAGTTGATGATCCACTACCCTGCAAAAAGGAGTCAGAATCTAAGTAGATACCTTAAATAGATTGTCAAAATCGAGAACTTTTCAATAAACTATAACATGTTTATAGGCCAGGAAGAGCGGATAGCAAGAGAAACAACAGCAGATCAAAACCATCATTAACTGAAACACACAATTAAACTAAATTTTCTGCTGTGTTTTCTTAAGCCACACTTTTATCTGCTTAAACCATCAGTTCCATAATTAGTTACTTGAGGAAGCATAACTACGAAACTCAGTGAGAGTCCATCTGCTCCAACCTTAGTGGGACAGGTTTACCCACCACCTGTACTTACGGGTTGTAGCAACGTGCCTGGTGGAATAGCAAGGTGCATGCAAGTTGGGAGACAACGACCCTTAACAAAAAAAGGACTGACACACATCCCCTCGTATTTAGGGGCAAAACATGTGGGAATACCTTTTTATTTGCTAATGGATGGAAATAAGACTCGAACTCAGATTCTGCCTACTTCCATATATGTTCACTTGCTTGAATACTTAATCTGAAAGTTTATTCTTCTGGACAATGAACACTTCTATTTATTTCATTTAAGTTTGATAGTTTGAAACCCAAAACTGTCACCGAAAAGGCATGACGCTGGTGAACCGATCACTGAAAAGAGAGGCACCAGAGCCCAAAAAGGACGTCATCTATTTTCACCAAAACATGTCCCTTTAAAACAATTAAAGAAAAACCTTTAACTCCATTTCGTTGTTTCTAGATAATTATTTTTATGTCAAGAAAATCATTGAGACTACTGTGTAGAATATTCTTTAAAGCTTCAACCCTAAGGTGAAGACCCTAACAAGAGAATAGAATACATGAACTGGAGCTACAAAAGGGTTAAATCTCAGTGGATTATGACAGCAATGTCACTCAGCCACTTACAATACTACATTGCTTATTTAAGTCAATTTATCAAAGATTCTACCGCTATTAAGTGGAAATCGCATTTCAAGGCGATCACTACAATCTTTTTTTTTAGATGAAGTAAGTGGCATTAATGGCATCAAGTAGATGCAAATAGTACAAAAGAAAGAAAGAACAAAAGTGAGTTTGTTAGCTCCATTACAATGTGCAAGGGGGTCACTGCAATCCTTCCACCGCAGTAACTTAGTTAACGACAGAGGGCGTGTGTAGGACAATATAGAAAAGGTAACTTCGTTAACGACACATGCCCTTGGGGCCAAAAGCCCTACATTGGCACGCAGACTGGCAGACAACAATCTAGCCTGGATTCTGACTTCTTTTTGTAAGCAGGCTGGATTCTAACTTTGAGGTGTTCAGTCAATATCCAGGCTCAAAGTGGCTTCACATCACATGGTTTTAACCAAACACAAAGACCATTTGTGCGAACCAACAGCCCTTCTCATACTATGTCGAATTAGTATTATTATTACAAAGTCATCAGTACGGTAAACCCCACGAGTCAAAACCCTCCTCGACAGCCTCCAACCTCTCCTTGTTGTGCGCTGCCCACTTCCTAAAAATGTTGGTGAGGTTCATGCGATCCTTGACGTCAAAACTCCAAGGTTGCAATCGAGATGTTTACAAACACATGGTGGCATAAACAACAAATGGGAGATGACTAAGGACACAACAAAGACCAGACTATGTCAGATATCAATGATAAAGACAAGCCTAACGAGCAACAAAAAGAGATGAAACCTTCAGAGAGTATCTTAAGATGAGGGCAAGTAGGAACTTCACAGAAGATAAATAATGTTCCCAAAAAATTCATCTCCCAAACAGCAAACTGGAGTTGATCAGGTCTAGAAACACATGCTGGAGCATCAACCTTTGGCTAGTTCCTTATAACTTGCCCCAGAAGAAAGAGGATCAATATTGCATGAAGAAATGGTGCCACTGGAACGGCACTCCTATTTTCAGTCTCTGTTTCCGCCCTCCTATTTTCGGTTCAGCGGTTCGTTGACTGAAGCAAGTAAGCAACTGCTTCTTCAATCTCGTTTGCTTCATACTAAAGAAGCGATAGACCCTCGCTCCGCATGCTTTAAACAAAACCGGCCCGAGGTTCGTAACTTGGTGGATAATGGGACCACTCCTCTATAGAACTACACTTAAATACCACGTTTTTGCATGCGGCAGGATTCGAACCCGTGACACATGAATCTAACCAGACATCACGTGTTGTGCTCAAGCCCTGAAGCGTCATCTTGTATGTCAACTACCAATTTCAACCGAGAAGTTTTCTCTTCTTGCTTTCTCTTTTCACAGTGGCTATCACTTATCAAGAGCAACTACTGTTACTCAACTAGAATCCAGAATACCAATCCATTTTTAAAAAACCAACAAGATACAGGGGAAACTTTTAAAGATTGGGGCGTCGTGCTTTACATTTGACTTGAATGAACAGCTACAGAAAAATGCAAGAAGCTATATCATTTTTCCTCAGTTATCTCCATTGTTCTGTGTTGGACTTAGAGGACGTCCAGAAGGGTAATAGAATAGTAGAATTTATAAACAAGCATTGCATGAGAAATGCTAATAAAAATATTTAATGTCAAATATTACTTACTTTAAGGGGAGGGAAATGGCTAGGCTCTGAAGGTTTCACAATATCCCATATACAGATTTCACCTTCATCAGCTCCAGATGCAAGGAGATTTGGAGTAAACCCATTAAACTCCAATCCACGAACCTAAAAATTAGATTTATGAGAAATATATCAGATAATCACAGGAAATATCAAAATATATCCACAAAAAGAACATAAGCATGCAAAAATAGCGAAGTGGTAAAACTTACCGGCCCTCTGTGCCTCGACAGATTTCCGACAAGAGCACTTTCAATTGCCTCAGAACCTTTTCTACTTCCAAGGAAAGGACGGCAACAAAATAATATAAGGTCGAGGTTGCAAGACCGAAAGAATCATGTATTTACTCAAAGCAAAAATTCGTAATAGCATCAGAAAAAAGTGATATTCTGCCCGTCTTTCACCAGTAAATTATAACAAATTAGTCTTGCTACCTTTTTACACCTTTCTCAATACTAAGTAAACAAGAACAAAAAGAATCCTTTCCCTACAAGGCTACAAGCATAGGTTTAAAGAAGACAACAAAAAGGGCCTCAGTGAACTTCTCTCAAAAGAGGTTAAAATTGGAAGTTGGAACAACCTTTATCAGGAGGGTTTATATTTTTCATTTTTTTTGTGGGTTGAAAAAGGTTAGAGTAAAATGCAGACAGCATCTTTGGATTCAGCAGTGCTACATGCCAATAACAGGTCACACATATTGTGTGTCGCATAAATATATTGCCACGTACATTCTGTACTAAACATGAATATTAAAAATCTTTAGAAAAATTAAACGGAAAAAAGTATGCCCCACTAGATTAGGTTGGTTCGAAAACTCTCCTGTCCAAATTATGTCAGCAAACATAGTTCAATCATAAATAACTTCTTTTGAAAAGACATGGTCACTTTGATTCCTTAACTTAGAAGGAGTAACCAGAAACACTACTCACTCATCACTGCCAACCCAACTTCTAAACATCCCAGTTCAATTACTCCACAATAATCACCAAGCCTGTGCATCTATTAATGATAATAATAAGTAATTTTATTAATATTTCAGCACAAAGAAAGTGCTGTTAAGGTACCAAAATCAAAGGAATCCTGTCCTCAAATAGGCAAGGAAACCTGGAACTCAAATAGCTGATCTAGTTCATTTACAGCACCACCATTTCACCAAAAGAACAAATTTTGACGTCACTAAACGTCTGCATTTAGTTCATCTCTTCTACAGGAAGAATTCTTCATATACATGCGCAAATGAACAGTACATCATCACAATGAGCAATAACGTAAACTCGATAACTAACCACGAAAAAGAAAACGAAATATAACTATTCAATTAAGGAAAACAGAGATTGGAATTACGAGATCAGAGGCTTCGGATTCCAAAGCCCAATGTTGCCATCAACAAGCCCACCAGCAATGATTCCATGCGAGAACTCCTCCGAGTTCGATTGACATTTACCCCAAGATAGCCGATTGAAACGCTCCGAACTCGGAACCGAACCGGCGAGAATCAGCTGCCGATCATCCGATACGAAATCGACCTCGAAAATGTCAAGATTCGCAGTGGAGCTGAATGACAGATCCACCGCTCCCGCCATCGTTCCCGCCGCCAGATACGGTGCCTCCGGCGCGAACGCCGCCGATGCCGATCTGTTCACCACCTTTATGCTCGCCATCGGATCAGCAAATCGAAATTGGAACTATCTACACACACTGAACCAGAAATCAAATCGCTATATGTGAAGAAATTATGCGTTGATTTGGAATGAAGAGATCTAGGGTTAGGGTTTGAGAGATTGAGATCGAAGCTTTTCTCAGAGAGAAAATATAGATCGAGAGGGAGAAAGAGAGAGGAGAGAGTGTGGAGTCTCTCTCTGTTTATTTTTTCTTGTTTGGGAATTTTTCAGATTAGATTTTTCTGCATATATAGTTCCTATATTTCTTATTTTGCTTTGTTCTTTTATCTCTTCTGTTACTACATAATATAGTACTATAATATAAAAGGTGGAATTTCATTTGGAGAAGAAGGGAGAAGGGGGTTTTGATGAAAGGTGGGGGCTAATATTGGAAATTCAGGCGCGGGAATTGGGCTTCAACTTTCGTCATACGACCAGTGATAGGTTGTCACGTGGAATGCGTTGGTGGACGTTTTGTTAAATGACATGACTGCCCCGCATATACCTAAAAGTCGGGAACTGTAACTGAAAATTACAGAAATTAGCTATTCTTCCCCTCTTCCTAAAAATATTTGTAACATCTATAGCTCCATGCTCTTCCTAAATCTTCCCCTCTTCCTATGAATCGAACAGGAGAACGAACACAAGTATAAGAATTTGTACCGGTAAATGAACTTTTAAAGTTTTCATATGACCATTTAAACTTGAATATAGGTGAACTAATGAACACCTCCAACTTATGACTCATAAAGCGTGCGTTACAATTCTACAAATGTGACAACTCATTCATCAAACGAATAAAAACATGCCACGTGTTAGACGGGAAAACCCACTATGTACCGATATTTCCCATTCATTTTTATTGCCCTAAAACACTAATTTCATTTTCATTTTTCTCGGTCGTCTCTCTCAATTCCCCTCTAACATTTTCACTCGTTTACTTAAAATGGAGTGAACGTTATCATAGGATTCCATTAGATCATCTGAAGGTTGTGTTTATGCCTTTTTCTTTCAAAATCGGTCCTAAAAAAATAATATGAGACAATCGTGTACCGTCCCTTTCTCCTCCACCAGAAATATAGAAGTCGCTAAAGATCTGAGTTGTCTTTCATGCAATTTCTGGTTGTTTTCTTGTATTTTTATTCGTTATTGAAGTTGATCGTGGTAGAATAATATTTTGTATGCGTGCAAATGGTTCTTTCGTTATTTAAGATTTAAAATTATGGCTTTTTGGAATAACATACTAAATTCTTATTTTTTTTCTCTGGATTTTGTCGGTTCCATCGCTTATTTGGCATATAGGGATAAAAAAAATTCATCATATCGAAAAAATTTGTCTCTTAAAGTAATAAAGTTAGGGTTATTTTCCCGCATTTGCTTGTTCTTTTCGGACAATATTGCCCTTTCTTTTGAATATTTCACTGATTTGGACTTATCTATCTTATTTTCATAGGCGTAGTGAGGCAGGATGGTTGTTCTTGTAAAATTATAATTTCACCACGAGGGACAACTGGTAGTTGGCCCATTAATGGGGTATGAAAATGGTATAACATGGCCTTCTATTGTAACTGCCGACACTGATGAATTGCATGTTATTCAATTTAAAAAATGGGCGAATGATATGGGGTACTTAGATGTGGAGAAATTTACATGTCGAGTCAATAAAAAGGGATCATTTCGATTTATTAATTATGATGCTAATGTGTTAGAATTCTGCAAAAGCCTTCGTGATGGGGATTTTATTAATGTTTATTTATGTTACGCTATTAATATACCATGTGTTGATATTGAATTGGATGAAATGTTAAGTAGTGGTATGGACCCCATGATATCCCATATGACCAAATAGTTGGCTTTAGAAGTGCCTCAAGGGCAAACACGTAGAGCTAATGCTAGGGCAATAAACTCACCCACCAATAATACAAATAATGGTTGTTTCACTGAGGGGAATGGTAAAGGGAGGACTGTTGATATAGAAGGTTCTACTGAGGATGAAGGGGAGTTCTACAACTTTCATCAAGCCAAATATTCATATTGTGATGAATTTGAGAGTAATTTCGAAAGTGAATATGGTGAATATGAGGGTGTTTCTGCTAAAAATGATACATATGACTCACTTCATGATGTTGATGAGGATGTTGTTAGAGATACAATAATTAAGATTGCATTGGATGAACTATAACAGTGTATATGAATTGCTGCCAAATGTTGAGCATAAAATGTGGGCAAGGCACATATGCAGCACGCAAATGTGATGAATTTGTTGTTCAAGGGACTTGTTCAAGTTGTATCTGAATTGCTGCCAAATGTTGAGCTTAGAATGTGTGCAAGGTACATATACATCAACTGGAAGAAAACGTGGGGTGTGAGGAAAGAAAGAACAAGTTTTGGGGTTGTGCCAGAGCTTCATTTGAAGCATTTATGAAAGTTAAACTAGACGAGTTGGCAGAATTGGGTGGCAACAAGATAATAGAAGACTTGCTTAGATATCTCAAACAGTCATGGTGCATGGCCTTTTTTAAGACTGTAGTAAGTGTGATGTTGTAGAGAACAACATGTGTGAGACCTTCAATAGTTGAATACTTACTTCCAGGCACAAGTCATTAAGAGTGGCAAACGGGTGGGGCGGGTCGGGTCGGATATGGTTCGGGTCGAAACGGATAATAAAAAATCGGGTAAATTATCCGACCCGACTCATATTTAACATAATAAACAGGTTAATCGGCGGATAAAATAAGTAACCATATTATCCATCAATGGCTTCACATTAGCATCAAGCTCTAGTATGAATTTGTTATCCCTTGCAACAGAAGAACATTTTTTATATCAAATTTCGCGATCATTTATGTCTCTAAGCTAAATATTTTTTTATGTCAATATAATTCAATAATTTATATACGAGCACACACACATAAATTGCTCTAAATTAAAGTGTTTTTAATGGATTGACATGTGAAATTGGTTCCGATAGCCAATGTTGGAAGGATAATAAAACAAATCCTTCCACCAACTGCAAAAATCTCCAAAGAAGCTAAAGAGACAATTCAAGAATGTGCATCAGAGTTTATAAGTTTTGTTACTGGGGAAGCATCTGACAGTATCAAAATATGTGACTTTAATTTTTCCAACTGAGTACTATGATTAAATATAAAGATATATACAAAGTTCACAAAAACTCTTCATCTTCAATTCAAGTAGTAGTGGGTTGACTAGTTCTTCACCAACAAATTATCTATCCATTCTCTTCATCTTTTACCCATTGATTACCCATTTGGTTACTCATTTTTCTAATGGATAATATGGGTAATTATCCATATTCGACCTGATTTTAAAAAGTTAGTTACCCAACCCATTTGTAATGGGTTAGGTTGGGTGGATAACTATTATTTTTATCCATCTTGCCAGACCTAATCATAACCATGTTGGAAGAGATCAGAGTGAAGGTAACTGAGAGGATGACTAATATGAGAGAATATGCTACAAAGTGGGATTCTGATATACCTCCTATGGCACTGGGGTACATTGAAGAGCAATCTATAAGAGCCACCAAGCATGAATATATTTAGAATGGGAACACTGGATTTGAGATCCAAGATGGAATTTACAAACATATAGTTCATTGCAAGACAACATGGCATAACAATAAAGGTTGTGCAATCTTAGTAAGAATCAAGTACTTCTTATGTTTTAAGTGTTTTTTAGTCTTTTGCTGAATTTTTATATTCTGGGTGTTTTCGGAAGGGCAAAGTTCAATTGCTGGTGCTGGAGTAGTACTTCAAATTCCCAGGCTACAATAGCTACATCAGGAGGTCATTTTGGTACTACTGGTAGTGGTGGATCTGGAGCACAATAATCTGCTACTATTGCAACAGCAACATCTGCAACACAACGAAATTCTGGAACTACTGCTGATGGAGGGTCAGGAACACAACAATCTGGAACTACAAAAGAAAGATCAAGGACTCCTCAACAATTTCTTAGAACTTTAGGTGGAAGGCCTAGGCCTAGGCCTGCTGGATATTGTTTGGTGAATAGAGAGGGTAAGTATGTGAAATTATGTCCAATTGTTGTGTCTAATTACTATACTAAGTTCTAAAATTATATTTCTATTTGAATGTAGTTTGGGTTAATGGACAAAGTCACACATGATCCTAGGCAAACAATTAATGCTAGCTAGACCAATATTGATCTTGGATATGGAGCACATAGACTTAGGTGGAAAGGAACAAATGTAGTAATCCAAAGAAAACTTCAACAACAGGCTAGAAGGAGACAAACTCATGCAACCCTAAGCTAATCTGAAGCTCCTGCTTCAACTCAGCCAAACTTGAGTCAATCTCAGTCCAACTTCAACCTGTCTCAACCATAATTATTTGAAGAAATGTTTCTTTTTGTGAAAGTTTAAGTATGTTAGTATCACAACTTATTTGTAGGTTATCTTGTGGAAGATTTGATCTTAAATATTCAGAACTTAGTTAATGTTGTTCTGTTTTGGTTTTAGACATAGTAGTAAACTGGTTTGCTAGTGTGCAAATTTGATGGCCTACTATTGGAAATCAAAATGGTTATTTTGAACTTGTCTAATTGTTCACATGTTAATGCCAATCATAACTTTTCATTGCACCAAAATACTTCATGCACTTGACATTGTCATTGTTTGTTAAGAATAAACATACAATACAAAGATCATAAGTTAAGAATAACACTACAAAGAGCAGTGCATCAACAACAAACACAATTACATATTATTTTCCCATGTTCCTTCGCTGCTCATTGACGCGATGCTTGATAGCAACCCTGAATTACTTATTTGTAATGATGTGGAAGAGGTGGGTCAACCCACCTGGAAAAAATACAACAACTAGTTGTACCATAATTTGAGCATCCTAAGAACCTTCTACCCGGATTGGTGGGCTTCCAGGTTATGCACACAACATCCACAACGACAAACTATATGACTTTCTATTGCATTCTTGGCATGAAGAATAACATATCGACTTAGAGAAGAAAAAAATACTTGAACCTGTAAAAAATATGAAGAAAAGCATTGTTGCAGAGCTTGTTATGCGTCAATAATAAGGTTGTTAAACATTGAGGAAGAAGAAGCCCTCTAAATAGATGTGCCCTTCTGTTTTATTACCGTTGGTCAGTGAAAATACCTCAATCACGCTCCTGTCAGGCGTGTCTTACACATACAACAACTGACTAGGAATAACTAATGCTAGGTAGATTGAGTCACGGGTCGGAGGTGTTTATTAGTTCACCTATGCTCAATTTTAAGTGTTTGGAATTTTGAAAGTTCATTAACCGGCATGACAATCGGATACAAGTTTAAGTGGCCATGAGGCCGTTTTGTCAAAGTTTAAACAGATCAAAATAACTCACTTAAGGTTGTCTTAGCAATGATTAACCTTGAATTTTTAAGTTACTTTATTTCTACTAAACTACCACATAACGTCGAGAAAATTATTAAATTAATTAGTACTTTATATAATAATATAGTAACGACCCGGCCGGTCATTTTGAGAGTTAGTTCTCCTATCCCCTAATAACTATTATCCTCACATTTGTTTCTGCTATTGGGACTTTCCGGAGTGATTAGTTATGGAATTCGGAGAGTTTTGGGACACATAGTCCCTAATTGTGAGTTTAAGCCTTAGATATTGGACCGTAGACTCTGTGCGAAGGCGAATCCAGAATGGAATTCTGTCGACTTTGTTAGCTCCGTTGAGTGATTTTGGGGTTAGGAGCGCGTCCGAAATGTGTTTTCGAGGTTTGTGGTAGATTTAGGCTTGAATTGGCAAAAATTAGATTTTCGACGATTTCGATCGATAGGGGAAATTTTGATATCGGAATCGGAATGAAATTCCGGAAGTGGTTGTAGGTTCGTAGTATAATTTGTGACATGTGTGTCATATGTGAGGTCATTCGGACGAGGTTTGGCATGTTTCGGCATTATTTGTGGATTTTGGATAAAATGCTAAGTTCTTAGGCTTGAATCCGTGTTTAATTCATGTTTTGGTGTTGTTCGAGGTGGTTTGAAGGCTAGACTAAGTTTGTATGGTGTTATGTGATTGATTGGTAGGTTTGGTTGAGGTCCCTAGGGCCTAGGGTTTGTTACGGATGCTCAACGGGTCATTTTTGGACTTGGGATGAATGCTGGTTTTGCTGGTGTCTGCAGTTGGTTTTTCTTCATCGTGATCGCGTGAGGGTGTTCACGATCGCGTAGAACAATTTGGAGGCCAGCTGGGTTAATGCTTTGCGATCGCATAGAAAAGAACGCGATCGCGTAGGGTAGGCAGGTTGTGCATCGCAAACGCGTGGGCCCGGCCGCGTTCGCGCAGAAGAATAAGGCGGAAAGGGAAGCTGGGTTTTAACCCTTCTCGATCGCGTGGGTCTAATCGCGATTGCGTAAGTCAGAGGAGCTAATGCTTCGCGATTGCGTGGGATGTGTCGCGATTGCGTAGAGTAAAATTTCTCAGGTGAAGTTGTTCTTCGCGATCGCGATGGTACTTCCGCGATCGCGATTAAGGAAATCGTTGGGCAGAATATAAAGTTAAAAATGAGGGTTTAAGTCGTTTTTCATAATTTGGACTTGAGAACTCGGGATTAGGAGATTCTTGGAGGGATTTTCACGTGGGTGTTTGGGGTAAGTGATTCTTACTTAGTTTTGATTAATTCCCACTAATTTATGTTTAATTTTATTATTTAATTTCGAATTTGGGGTGAAAATTGGGAAAATTTGAGAAAGGTTCCTAGGCCGAATTTTGGGATTTTGATCGAGAATTTGGTATCGGATTTGAGTAAATTTGGTATGGTTAGACTCGCGAGTGAATGTGTTTTCGAAATTTATGATTTTTACCCGATTCCGAGACATGGGCCCGGGGGACTTTTTGGGGCGATTTTCCTAATTTTGTGTTTTAGCTTCGAATTGATTAGTTAAATTAGCTACTTAAAGTTATATTTACATTAAGCAATTAATTTGAATAGATTTGGGCTATTTGGAGTCGGGTACGCATGGCAAGAACGTGATTTCAAGTTGAATTTAGCGGTTGAGGTAAGTGGCTTGCCTAAGCTTGTGTTGGGTACTTTCTCTTAGGTTGTTTGATATTGTTTGATATGTGGGCGCCGTGTACGTGAGGTGAAAAGTACGTACACGGGCCGTTATTGCAAAAATTCCATTTCACCTTATTGAATAATAAATTGTTTTTCCTCCTATTATGTTGTATTAATATGTTAAACTGTTTAGCTTAGATTAGAAACGCATGCTTACATGTTTAATTGTCTACTTGATACTCTGTGCGCCATGCTTAGTTAGCTTACTGTTTTTCCTTATTTGTGATTAGATGCACTGCATAATTGATGACATACATATCATTTATCTTGCATCGCATATTTAAATTGGGACTACGGACGTATTTCCGGAGATCCCCCAGCACTGCATATTTAAATTGGGACTAGGACGTATTCCGGGAGATCCCCATGTACTGCATATTTAAGTTGGGACTACAGACGTATTCCAGGAGATTCCCCTGTACTGCATAACCATCTGGAACTACAGGACGGCATCCCGGAAGATTCCCTTGTACTGCATAACCATCTGGAACTACGGGACGGTATCCCGGGAGATTTCACTTTGTGTTTACCTTGTTCTGAGCCGAGAGATCTCTTTTACGGTTAAGTTTTTCAAATAATTTCTTTAATTGTTTACATTAGAATATTTTTAACTCTTTTACTGTTTTAAACTGATTAAATTTAATCTAATAGAGTCTTGACCTGACCTCGTCACTACTTGACCGGGGTTAGGCTTGGCACTTATGGGGTACCAAATGTGGTGTACTCGCGCCCTTTCCTGCACATGTTTTCGTGTGCAGATACAAGTACGAGCTATCAGCCTCGTGGATAGTATTGCTGCTGATTTTAGGAGACCGCAAGGTATTTCTGCCGCGTTCGTAGAATCCTCAATGTCCCCTTCTATTCCATCGTTTAGAGCTTGTTATGTACTTTCAAGACTTGATTAGAGCTACAATGGTTGTTAGAAGCTTGTGACTATATTGTGACATTCCGGGTCATTAGGACGTATATTTTGTACATGCCGAGCAACATTGTTCACGTTATTCAGACTATGTCATTAGTTTCTTTACTTATTGTGTTTTAATTAAGCTTTATCCACAAGATTAGGCTTACCTAGTCGCAGAGACTAGGTGCCGTTACAATACCTTTCTGAGGGTAAATTGGGCCGTGACAAGTTGGTATTAGAGCTCTAGGTTCATAGGAGTCGCAAGTCACAAGCCGGTTTAGTAGAGTCTCGCGGATTGGTGCGGAGACGTCCGTATTTATCTTCGGGAGGCTAGGTAACTGTTAAGAACAATCATATTCCTTGGATTTCCTTGTCTGCGAGTTATTAACATAAAAAAATCTAATTCTCTATTCTATTCTGTCTCACAGATGGTGAAGACCCGTACCGGGAGGACCGACGATCAGGAACCCGAGCCCCCAGTTAGAGCTTCCAGAGGCAGAGTCCAGGGTAGAGGACGAGCACGCAGTGCAGCTCGATCACCTGCGAGAGCAGCGACAGAGGATCCCACAACAGTTCCATCTAGAGGGCCGGCACAGGAGGTTCCTATTGCTACTCCATCCCTCCAGGTCGGGAAGGGGCACAGACTCCCGCAACCTGCACTCCTGAGCAGAGGGTCTAGGTTGATCAGGCCCAAGAGTACATTCCTATACCCATAGTGGTTCCGGCTCAGCACGAGGCTAGGGTAGTTGCTTTTGAGGCAGAGCATCCCAGACTTTAGAGGTACAAGAAGTACCACCCACCTACTTTCAGCGGACTATCTTCAGATGACGCTCTAGGATTCCTTGAGGAGTGTCATCGTATTCTCCGCACTATGGGCATTGTGGAGACAAGTGGGGTTGTTTCACCGCTTTCCAGCTGAGGGGAGCGGCATATCAGTGGTGGCGTGCCTATGAGCTGAGTAGTCCGGACGAGGCAACTTCATTCACTTGGACTCAGTTTCAGAGATGTTTCTGCGAGAGTATGTCGCTCAGAGCCTCATGGATGCTTGGCACGCAGAGTTTGAGCAGCTCCGCCAGGATGCTATGATTGTGTCGGAGTATGCAGTTTGTTTCAGTGAGTTAGCTCGTCATGCACCGACTTTGGTTGCTACGATCAGAGAGAGGGTCCGTCGCTTCATCGAGGGACTCCACTCCAGTATTCGGACCAGTATGGTCAGAGAGTTGGAGATGGATATCACTTATCAGTAAGTAGTGAGTATTGCAGGAGGGTAGAGGGCATGTTTGCTCAGGACAGAGAGGAGAGAGAGGCCAAGAAGTCTCGAGTGACTGGTCATTTCTCAGGAGCCCGTGCACCAGCAGCACACTATGGCAGGGGTTTTGTGAGTCTCCATGTTCATTCAGCTCTTCCAGCAGCCAGTGGTATTCCAGCTCCTCCTAGACCTCAGGAGCCCTATTATGCACCGCCAGTATCTAGTATGCCTTCTGCTCGAGGTGCTATCACCGGCCAGTCCAGCAGGCTAGTTCCGAGCCAGTATCAGCCTCCACGTCCTCCGAGGGGTTGTTTTGAGTGTGGTGACACTCTTCACATGGTTACAAATTGACCAAGATCTAGGAGAGGTGCATCTTCACAGACTTATCAGTCTCTGCGCGCTCCACCAGGTCCTCCAGCTATTCTTCCAGCCCCAAATGTTGGCCCGCCTTCTCAGACAGCTCGAGGTGGAGGCCGGGGAGGTCGAGGTTGCCCTAGCGGGGGAGGCCAGGCCAGGTACTATGCCCTTCCAGCCCGTTTAGAGGCTTTCGCTTTAGATTCAGTTATCACATGTATCGTCCATGTCTGTCATAGGGATACATCAGTATTATTTGACCCAGGATCTACGTATTCATATGTGTCTTCTTATTTTGCTTCATATATGAGGATATCTCAAAATTCTTTGAGTTTCCCTGTTTATGTATCTACTCCCATGGGAGATTCTCTCATTGTGGACCGCGTATATCGGTCGTGCCTGATTGTTCTTAGTGGTTTTGAGACCAGGGTCGATTTGTTATTGCTCAGTATGGTAGGCTTCGATGTTATCTTGGGCATGGATTGGTTGTCGCCCCATTATGCTATTCTTGATTGTCACGCTAAGACCGTGACGCTGGCTATGCCGGGCTTGCCGAGATTAGAGTGGAGAGGTACCTTAGAGTATACTCTCCGCAGGGTCATTTCTTTTCTTAAGGCTCAACGGATGGTTGAGAAGGGGTGTGATGCGTATTTGGCCTATGTGAGAGATTTTAGTGTTGATACCCCAACAGTTGAGTCAGTCCCAGTAGTGAGGGACTTCCCTGATGTATTTCTAGCTGATCTTTCGGGTATGCCGCCCGATAGGGATATTAATTTTGGCATTGATTTATTGCCGGGCACTCAGCCCATTTATAGTCCTCCCTATCATATGGCTCCTCCTGAGTTGAAGGAGTTGAAGGAGAAGTTATTGCTTGATAAGGTTTTCATTAGGACCAGTGTATCACCTTGGGGTGCTCCGGTCTTATTTGTGAATAAAAAGGATGGTTCTTTGCGTATGTGTATTGATTATCGGCAGCTGAACAAAATTACAGTGAAGAACAGGTATCCCTTGCCTCACATCGATGATTTATTTGATCAGTTATAGGGTGCCAGGGTATTTTCCAAGATTGACTTGCGTTCTGGTTATCATCAGTTGAAGATTTAGGAGTCGGACATCCCGAAGACTGCCTTCAGGACAAAATATGGTCACTATGAGTTTCTTGTCATGTCATTCGGGCTGACCAATGCCCCAACAACCTTTATGCATTTGATGCACAGTGTGTTCCGGCCTTATCTTGATTCCTTCATCATTGTGTTTATTGATGACATCCTGGTATATTCCTGGTCTCGGGAAGATCATTAGCAGCACATGAGGACCGTGCTTCAGACTTAGAGGGAGAAGAAATTGTATGCAAAATTTTCTATGCGTGAGTTCTGGCTTGATTCAGTGGCATTCTTGGGCCACGTGGTGTCGTGTGATGGGATCAAGGTGGATCCGAAGAAGGTGGAGGCGGTGTAGAGTTGGCCTAAACCGTCATCAGCTGCAGAGATCCGCAGTTTCCTTGGTTTGGCAGGGTACTATCGCCGCTTTGTAGAGGGATTTTATCTATTGCAACACCTATGACCAGACTGACCCAGAAGGGTGCTCCGTTCAGGTGGACTGAAGAGTGCGAGGATAGCTTTCAAAAGCTCAAAACAGCCTTGACCACAACCCTAGTGTTAGTGTTGCCTACAGGTTCGGGGTCCTATACAGTTTATTATGATGCCTCAAGGATTAGCCTTGGAGCGGTATTGATGCAGGACAATAGGATGATTGCCTATGTGTCCAGATAGTTGAAGGTGCATGAGAAGAATTATCCAGTACATGACCTCTGAGTTGGCAGCTATTGTTCATGCCCTGAAGATCTGGCGTCATTATTTGTACGGTGTTCCCAGTGAGATTTACACTAATTACTGTAGTTTACAACACTTGTTCAGGCAGAAGGACCTTAATCTGCATCAGCGGAGGTGATTGGAGCTACTCAAGGACTGTGACATTACTATATTATACCACCCGGGAAAGGCCAATGTGGTGGCCGACGCTCTGAGTCGCCGGGTAGAGAGTTTGGGGAGTTTAGCATATCTTCCGACAGTGGAGAGGCCCTTAGCCTTGGATGTTCAGGCCTTAGCCAGTCAGTTCGTGAGATTGGATATTTTAGAGCCTTGTCGGACATTAGCTTGTGTGGTTGCTCGGTCTTCTCTTTATGACCGCATCAGGGAGCATCACTATGATGATCCCCACCTTCTGGTTCTTCAAGACAGGGTTCGGCGAGGTAATGCCAAATATGTGACTATAGGTGATGATGGTGTGATGAGGATGCAGGGTCGGATCTGTGTGCCCAATATGGATGGGCTTCAGGAGCTGATTCTTGAGAAGGCCCATAGCTCGCGGTACTCCGTTCACCCGGGTGCCGCGAAGATGTACCAGGACCTGAGACAACACTATTAGTGGAGAAGGATGAAAAAGGATATAGTTGGATTTGTGGCCAAGTGTCTCAACTGTCAGCAAGTTAAATATGAGCATCAGATACCGGGAGGATTACTTCAGCAGATTGAGATCCTAGAGTGAAAGTGGGAGCGGATCACCATGGACTTTGTGGTAGGACTTCCTCGGACTTTGAGAAAGTTTGATGCTATTTTGGTGATCGTGGATCGGTTGACCAAGTCATCCCATTTCATTCCAGTGTTGACTACATACTCCTCAGAGAGGTTGGCTGAGATTTATATCAGGGAGATTGTCCGCCTTCACAGTATTCCAGTATCTATCATTTCAGACAAAGGTACACAATTCACATCACGGTTCTGGAGAGCCGTTCAACAAGAGCTGGGTACTAGGGTAGAGTTGAGCACGACCTTTCACCCTCAGACTGACGGGCAGTCCGAGCGCATACTTGCCACTTGCAGAGTTTGCTTATAATAAAAGTTACCAGTCCAACATTCAGATGGCACCGTATGAGGCTTTCTACGGTAGGCGGTGTCGGTCCCCAGTGGGATGGTTTGAGCCGGGCGAGGCCCGATTGTTGGGTACAGATTTGGTCCAGGATGCCCTGAATAGGGTGAATGTGATTCAGGAGAGGCTTCACACTGCCTAGTCCAGGCAGAAGAGTTTTGCGGACCGGAAGGTTCGTGATTTGGATATATCTTATGTTGAGGAGCCAGAAGCGATTTTGGATAGGCAGGTTAGAAAGCTCAGGTCAAAGGATATTGTGTCAATAAAGGTTTAGTGGAGGGGTTAGCCGATCAAGGAGGCAACTTGAGAGACCGAGTAGGATATGCAGCCATTACCCTATTCTTTTCACAACTTCAGGTATGTCTTCATACTCGTTCGAGGACGACAATTTTCTTAAGAAGGGGAGAATGTAACGACCCGACCGGTTGTTTTGAGAGTTAGAGCCCCTGATCCCCTAATAATTGTTTCCCCCATGTTTGTTTCTTCTACTGGGACTTGTCAGAGTGATTAGTTATGGAATTCGGAGAGTTTTGGAACACATAGTCCCTAATTATGAGTTTAAGCCTTAGAAATCGGACCGTAGTCGGAACTGTGTGAAGGCGGATCTGGAATGGAATTTCGTCGACTCCGTTAGCTTTGTTGAGTGCTTTTGGGGTTAGGAGCGCATCCGGAATGTGTTTTCGAGGTATGTAGTATATTTATCCTTGAATTGGCAAAAGTTAGATTTTCGGCGATTTCGACCGATAGGGGAAATTTTGATATCGGGCTCAGAATGGAATTCAGGAAGTGGTTGTAGGTTCGTAGTGTCATTTTTGACCTGTGTGTCAAATTTGAGGTCATTCAAACGAGGTTTGGCGTGTTTTAGCATCATTTGGGGATTTTGAAAAAAATGCTAAGTTTTTAGGCTTGAATCCGTGTTTAATTCATGTTTTTGGTGTTGTTTGAGGTGGTTTTAAGTCTCGACTAAGTTCGTATGGTGTTATGGAATTGGTTTGTAGGTTTGATTGAGGTCTCGGGGGCCTCAAGTGTGTTTCGGATGCTCAACGGGTCATTTTTGGACTTGGGATGAATGCTGGGTTTGCTAGTGTCTGCAGTTGGTTTTTCTTCATCGCGATCGCGTAGAAAAATTTAGAGGCCAGCTGGGTTAATGCTTCGCAATCGCATAGAAAGGGACGCGATCACGTAGGGTAGACAGTGTGCATCACGAACGCGTGGGCTAGGTCGCATTCGCGTAGAAGAATAAGGCAGAAAAAGAAGCTGGGTTTTAACCCTTCGCGATCGCGTGGGTCCAATCGCGGTCGCGTAAGTCAGAGGAGCTAATACTTCGCGATTGCGTGGGATGTGTCGTGATCGGGTAAAGTAAAATTTCTGAGGCGAAGTTGTTCTTCGCGATCGCGATGGTACTTCCGCGATCACGATTAAGGAAATCGATGGGCTGGATTTAAAGTTCAAACACGAGGTTTAAGTCATTTTTCATAATTTGGACCTGAGATCTCGGGATTAGGCGATTCTTGGAGGGATTTTCACGTGGGTGTTTGAGGAAAGTGATTCTTACTTAGTTTTGATTAATTCCCGCTAATCTATGTTTAATTTTATCATTTAATTTCGAATATTGGGTGAAAATTTGGAAAATTTTGAGAGAAGTTCCTAGGCCGAATTTTGGGATTTTGATCGAGAATTTGGTATCGAATTTGAGTAAATTTGGTTTGGTTAGACTCGTGAGTGAATGGGTGTTCAGAATATGTGATTTTAACCCGATTCCGAGACGTGGGCCGGGGACTTTTTGGGGCGATTTTTCTAATTTCGCGTTTTAGCTTCGAATTGATTAGTTAAATTAGTTACTTAAAGTTATATTCACATTAAGCAATTAATTTGAATAGATTTGGGCCATTTGGAGTCGGATACTCGTGGCAAGAACGTGATTTCAAGTTGAATTGAGCAGTTGAGGTAAGTGGCTTGCCTAACCTTGTGTTGCGAACTTTCCCTTAGGTTGTTTGATATTGTTTGATACGTGGGCGCCGTGTACGTGAGGTGACAAGTACGTACACATGCCGTTATTGCAAAAATTCCATTTCACCTTATTGAATCATAAATTATTTTTCCTCCTATTATGTTGTATTAATATGTTAAATTGTTTAGATTAGATTAGAAAAATATGCTTACGTGTCTAATTGTCTACTTGATACTATGTGCGCTATGCTTAGTTAGCTTGTTGTTTTTCCCTATTTGTGATTAGATGCACTGTATAATTGATGCCATACATATCATTTATCTTGCATCACATATTTAAATTGGGACTACAGACGTATTCCGGGAGATCCCTCAGCAAAGCATATTTAAATTGGGACTACGGACGTATTCCGAGAAATCCCACAACACTTCATATTTATTTTTGGACTACGGACGTATTGCGGGAGATTCCCCTGTACTTCATAACCATCTGAAACTACGGGACAGTATCCCGTGAGATTCTACTTTGTGTTTACCTTGTTCTGAGCCGAGTGCTCCCTTTTACTGTTAAGTTTTTCGAATAATTTCTTTAACTATTTACAGTATAATATATTTAACTCTTTTACTGTTTTAAATTGATTATAATTAATCTAGTAGAGCCTTGACCTGACCTCGTCACTACTTGACCGGGGTTAGGATTGACACTTATTGGGTATCAAATATGGTGTACTCACGCCCTTTCCTGCACATGTTTTCGTGTAGATCCAGGTACGAGCTATCAACTTCGTGGATAGTATTGTTGTTGATTCTAGGAGACCGGAAGGTATTTCTGCCGCGCCCGCAAAATCCTCAGTGTCCCCTTCTATTCCATCATTTAGAGTTTGTTATGTACTTTCCAGACTTGATTAGAGCTATAGTAGTTGTTAGAAGCTTGTGACTATATTGTGACATTCTGGGTCATTGGGACGTACATGCCGAGCGACATTGTTCACGTTATTCGGACTATGTCATTAGTTTCTTTACTTATTGTGTTTTAATTAAGTTTTATTCACAAGATTAGGCTTACCTAGTCGTAGAGATTAGGTGTTGTCACGATACCTTTCGGAGGGTAAATTGGATTGTGACAAATACGTATGAAATTCTTGTGACTTTACATATTTGACCTCCTTCATCCATCAATAGTGGTGACGAAATTGTAAAAAGAAAAATAATTAACCACCCATATCATCCACCAAAAAATGAGTTGGATAATGAACTTTTAAAAAACGAGTAAAATATGGATAAGAACCATATTATTTATTTAGAAAATGGATAACCAATGGGTAACCAATGGATAACTAATGTATTTAACATTTATATTTGTAATTTGTAAAGCCTCAAATTTGGGGTTTCCTCAAGTTTGGATACGAGGAATTCTCCCACAAAAGATCACATTCAAAAAGTCATAACCCATTTTATATTCGTATTAAATATGAATCAGAGCGAATAATTTATCCATTTTTTCATCACCCATTTTCGACATCTATCACAAATGACAACCTTATTCCAACTTCCAGCAGTTGGCAATCCAATGATCTACAGCTTTCTCTTGCTCATAATTAAAGACGTCAAAATACATTGGGTGAGGTAATTAAATGGGTTGGACTAATATTCTAGGAATTTTTTATAGGCAAAAATCTCCTAAAAAAAGGGTTACTTTCATTAATAGCACATTATTAAAAACATAATACAAAATGTTAGCATTAAATAATGATTAACAAATATGGCAGTAAAATATTTATACATATAGCAGATTTAATTCAAATCAAATCAGTAAGAATCAAGCTTAAAAAGATAGTCCTAGTATTTAATAGTTTTCTCTTCATTCCTTAACATATTTTATGTTTTTGTCAGAAATCAATCCATAAGCAATTTTTTTCCTGGACATTTTTATATAGTGTAATGTAGCAAAATTATACATCTTTATATTCTGTAGAATAAAATACATATATTTTATGAAAAAATGTAATGTATGTTTATGGTATATATACATTATAAATCATCTATTTTTTTTAGGAAAATTCATGTATATATGCATATGTTGTTTTACTCTCGATCCAGAGCTACTGCTTCAAGAATCAAATGAGCTCAGAAAGTCAGGTTAAGACGTCGACTTTGACAGGGAAGGTGAAAAAGAATTCCTGTCTTTAGAAGTAAATCCCACTAAACTAGACTTGTATGCTTGACATGAAAAGTAGAGGCAAGCGGAGTCAAAGGCCGAGCCTCAACCAGCAAAGGGGGACAATCATGCCAATCCAATACGTCTTTATATTAAATATATATCATCGATCCAATCCATAATAATTTTTTTTCCTTTTTATACGTGGACCTTTTTATTCAAGTTAATCGTAGAAAAAATATATATTTGTATAAAAACATATATTTCGTGAAAAAACATATAATGTATGCTTGTGGTATATTTATAAATTATGTGTTTTTTTAGGAAAAATTATGTATATATGCATATGTTATTTATACATTTATTTATATTTAAATAGATGTTATTAATATGCCATTTATAATTTGCACTAATATAACATGCATATTAGTATAATTATTCATATATAAATAGTATATGTGACATATTTTTTTCTTCTATATATTCATTAGTGGCATGTTAATATTTTAGACTAAATTTTATGCAAGGTATATGCTAGCAATATACTTTGAATAATATCAATATAATAATGTATTATGATGTGTATATATAAGTTATATATGTGGTGTAAATACATATAAAAAATATATATGACACATTGATGGAATATTTACATTGTAAATTATCACAATATAATATACTTAAAGGTATATTTTGAGTTAAATAAAATTGTACAGAAAAAAATTTAAATCTCAAAAAAGAAAAATATACTAAAATTCTCATTGTGCGGAGGGAATTTTTCCCCCAAAGATATTCTTCTTTTAGAATCTTTGATATATTTAGGTAAGTGTTATTTAAGGAAGAGAAAAAAGAAATGATGGAAGAGTGAGGGGAAAAAATGTAGTAAAAAGTGTATCCATGTAGAGTGATACCTAAGCTAATGGGGTTATCTACGTGAAAGTGCTAAATTTTTTTTTTTTTTTTTGGAATAAACAAAGTCTACTATCATTTATAAGAATAGTTTTTGAAAAGTAATAAATTCACGAGTACCCACACAACCTAAATATTTATCCGTTTTTACCCATTCTAAACTATTTACCCGACCTTACCCATCCCCAATTCCACTTAACTTAAACACTTCTTTGTTAAAAGAATGTTCATTAGTAATATCAAAAAGACAATCAAGCTTTACGTGGCCAATAACTCTTCGGAATTGCAACCTAATTGTTGAGAAGCTCGACAATTATTTCTTTGATCAAGGTTATTAATTTTTTAACTTTTGTGGAACCACCAAACCCACTTCAAAACAATCCTAAATTAACTTAAACTTCAATATTAATCCTTACAAGCTTTAACAATACTCATCCAAATTCAAAATCCAAATAACTATATTAAGCTTTTAATTCTCAAATCAGAGCTTCAAAGCTTCTTCATTGGTGGACAATTTTTGTTTTTTTAATTATCAGCAACAAAATTCGGACTATCACTACGATTTTAGCTTTCCACAATAGCACCTAGGTGATTTAACAAATAACAGGTGTTGTATACTATTATATTATATTGTAATATTACAACATATTTTATGTTCATCATTCAACATTACATTAAAATAGTATACTATTATGGTATATTGTATACTATTACATCATATTGTTACAGTATATTGCACATTATTACAATATACCATTACAGTATATTATATACTATAATAGTATACAGATGCATTAAAACTATATACTCCTACAGTATATTGTATATCGTAATGGTATACTGTTTGGTAATCGTGTTCCTCTTCGATTTTCAACTGAAAGATTCTATCTCAGCCATCTCAAATCAACTTCAAATGTGATCAAATTTCAGTATGAACTTCCAGAAAGTACTATAAGAAATATTTAATAACACCCACTTTGAATCAAACAAGAAATCTTCAAAAAAAAAAAAAAAATTGAGCTTCAAGCCAACAATGGTGGATATTCAAACACACATAAAAATTAAGATTTGGGAAGCTTACTCAAAGGTTAATGAGCAATTTTTATAGCACCCACATCGAATCAAACAATAAATCTTTATAAAAAAAATCAGGAGCTTCAAGCTCAACAATGGTGGATCTTCATACACACACAAAAATCATAAGGAAAGGAGATAGAGCAATAGATTGGGTTGACCCTCTTAATGAAGATTGATCTGACTGTGAAGAAGTAGATCCATTCAAGTGCACTACCAGGTAAGCTTGCAAAAAAGAAGTGAATGTTTTTAACATTCTGTACTTCAAATGAGAAGGCAAATAGCTGAGTGGGCCGGGTAAATAGTTTGGTTTGCACAGGTAAAAAAAGTAAATAATCTAGACTTGGATATTAAAGAGTAAATAGTTTGGGCTCAATAGGTATAAAGTGAGATTTTCCCTTTTGGAAAAAAAGAGTAAGCATATAAAAATCTATTTTTAATTCAGAATTGGGTTCGCCCATAAAGCGCAACAAGAAGTGATCAATAGAAAATTAATTAATTTAACAAAAAGAAAAACAATAAAGAAGAAAACTATAATCTAAACTAAAGAGCACAAAAGGATTTCGTTATCGTTTTAAATACCGACTGCTTACTTCTAGAGAAAATCTTCATTTTCTGATTGTTTTTAACGAACTTCAAGCAATGAATGTATTGCTATTTGGGTTAATTCTTCTCTATTTAAATTTGTTTCTGTTTGGTTTGTGCCAATTTATGAAAATTTCTCTCTAACAAATATCAAAAATAGGAATTGACGTGATTGAACAAACGTTAGCATCTAACTCAACCTTTTCTTGAAAGGGAATGGGCACTTACAATCATTTACAATGTTAAAATTCAGAAATATATCCTTATGTGTAAAAACAAATCTCTCGTGTATAAAAAGAAATATAACTAAAAATAAATTTATAAAGACCAACAAAACTATTTGTCCATCTTCCCTAGTTTTATTATTTTATAAATGAAATGGTCCAATGTTATATATAATATATATCTAATTTTGTATGTGTTGTGTTTTGAAGTCATTGGTATCATTCACATTACTCTACTAAATGCATGATATGCGCATTACTCAACCAAAAATTTTATGTGTAAAATTCTACTTATTTAGAAGCGGGAGTTAAGGTGCTTTTCGTCGTCCTTAGGGTTATTTTGGGAATTTGCAATAGTTTTGCTGAAGAATATCAACAGCTGCATTGGAGTTAGCAAAATATTTGTCACGCCCTTATACTTTTACGATTTTACCTTTCTCTCACTTTGTATAAATAACTCTAAAATCAATGGCAAATCTTTGGATTTCTTTTTGGTTTGTTGATTTCCTTTAGAAAAACTCATTTTTAAGTATCGGGAACAACTACAGTTCTCAGGTTTCTCGGTGAATTAATATTTTTACTTTGGATTTCTTCTCGCTATAAGAACTGTGTGGTCAGATAAAATTCAATTAGTGCATATGAGCCATTAGAATGAGTGTTACCACTCGCTTTGCTAACCGGTGGAGTGTGGAACCTAAAATTTATTTAATAGCGTCTTCAATAAAACTTAATAGAGAGCACGTAAATTTTAAATATCTATATGGGTTAGGAAGAGTCATAAGGCCAAAATGAGTGACATATTTGACGTGGCTATCCATTATTTTTAGTTGTTATTTTGTTTGAATCTTGGTCAAGGAGTTGTTTTAGCTGGTTATTAAAGTATTTCGATGAAGAAATAATGTTTCGTAATCTATTTTTTTAGCATTTTCAGGGGTTCGGGTCATATCCTCAACTGGAATAGAAGTTTATGTTTCCTTCACTCTGACTTAAATGAACAATTTGAAAGCAACTTTTATGGTATTTTGGCTTCGGTTTGTACTTTGCATTGTAGTGATTACGTACTTAGGTGTGGATATGATTATGAAAGCTGTTGCCAAAAGAACTGACAATAGAGCATAATAGGAAGGCATATGAAGCCTAGCAATACTTTATTTCTTTTAAAAAAACTAACAACACGAATTAGCTAAGTAATGGTCTATGCTTTAGAGAAAATATAGAAACATTATGGTACATTATAAGCAAAAAGATTCAAAAGAATGTAAATAATATAACCAAAATTATAATGAAAAAATGAAGCAAATGTAAATAAAAATTAGACCTATTCAATCACATGAAATCTGGAACTATGATGAAGAATGTATTTTCTCATATCCAGTTGACTTGTAAAAGCAAAGGAAGTTAAGCGTTCACTAATCTAATTGATAAAGAGGATAAACTATATTATCTTTGTACTAGTGGTTGTGCTAATGTTGCTAATAAGAGGTGTCGTAGTTAAAATTCCCATAAATATATGCATTTCTTATTTTTTTGAAATTCAGAACTTGGTAGTTAAACTGTTGACACAGATATGAGAAGGAGCAGAGCACAATTTCCTTCTTTATCCATCTGCAAGAACATAATAATACGACGAACCCGTCTTCAATTTTCTTAAACGTGCTCTTGGTTAATTGTAATGAAGTTAGATTTGACACGTTATTATGTTGTGGCCATCATATCAGACTCTGAAGGCAGCAAAGTTCTCTTTGATATGAAGGCTACAAAGTAATTAAACAAAACAATCTAAATTCAAATAAAGAGCTTCCAAGAGACAATTTCTGTTAGGGGATAAATATATCAGTATCAGTTCACCTTTAATTATGGTTGCATGTGTTACTTATAGCAATTGATACAATTACATAAGTTGTTCTTTTTATTTTGTTGGTAATCTTTCTGGTAATATATAACAAATAAGGATGGATTGAATAATTCCTATTTCATGAATTATCTATAATATTGTAATAGCTCATAGATTTTGAGAAGGCGTTACTTGAGGCAAATTCTTCTCGATCCTCATCAATATAGCATGTGATTCTAAGAGGGTTACACTGTGTAATAGATATTATTTTTGAAAAGAATTCAGGCGTACTATAAAATAAACTTTTTCACTTGAGTATATTGTTATTCATTGTTCAACTGAAGAAGTTTAAGATGGATTTTGACCATTATTGGAAAATAAATATTTGAAAAGTTATTTGCAAGAGTCTTTTCATGAATGTTCTTTGGTTCATTAGCAACCAATTATATTTGTAACGGATTCGTAGGTTGTTTTTTGGTGATGCGTCACTTATTTTCTCTTGGTACTTTTCGCTCTTTGTTTATTCAGTGACGATATATGTTTATGTGTTATGTATCCGTGAAGTCTCTAGGTATACGACACTTATAGTGAAACAAACCATATTGATGAAGATTACCCAATTACAATGCGTGCATGTTATGGTAGCGAAGAACAATGCTACTCTGTTAAACACTTAAAACACTTAAAAAATTAGCTAGAAAATTAAGCATGGGTAAGAAGCCAAATTGACCATGGTGAGTGCTTTTTGGCTTTACTTGTTTTCCAACAAAGAAAGTTACATTTGTTAGATTGGTCTATAACACCTAGGATTTGTTTATTTTTTGGTTGCAAATCCTGCTATTGATAATCTTAAGAATGTGTTATATTATTTAACTCACGCTATCGTTCGGAGATAACTGGAGAAACATTATATTTGCTCCTTTTTTTCCTGTTTAGTCTAAATGTGATATGTATGCACTGAGATGACTTGAAACAGCTCTCTTGAAATATGTCACAAGCTTTGTCGGTTCGGGATTCACAAGAGATGAATAAAGGAGTGAAAAACATGTGCAGGAGAATTCAAAATCTGAGTTACAAGAAGAAACATGTCTCTATGAATACGTAATTCATGATTGTAGTTTAAGTTTGCTTTGTAATTTCAGTTTGCTCGAATTGTTTTTGATGAGGGGAACTAAAAGGAGATTTGGTGGGAATTTGATATGTAATATATTATTCTTCTCATTCAATGAAAGTATTGCTTATCCACCTTGAGTTTTGGCCCGGGCTCAGCATGGGCTGGCTCATAACTAGTATTGTAATAAGGAGCACTGCTCATGACCTTACAACGAAATCTGAATTAGTTCAAATTAGATATAGATATCGAACTTTGAATAGGAAACCAAGAACCTATGCCATAAAGTAATATAATAAGTTCAAAGTATAGATAGCGTGATAATAATATATTTATGCATGTATTTTGTTAGAGTTGTGAAAAATATTGTATTTGTTGATATCTATTATCTATTATATATAAATGAGAAGATGGTTGACCAAGGGTATAGTTGTCATTTAACTCAAATATAAAAGTGATTTGTTGAGGTGATTTTTTCCAAGCTACCACTACACAATTCTAGAAGATATCTCTTTAACTTTCAAATTTCATCTCCTATTCCAAATTGAAGTATACTTTTCTTTCAACTTTTTCCCAAATATTTTTTCATTTTGTTAAAAGATTGATTGTTTTACCTTTTTTTTCTTCTTTTTTTCCTGTTATACTTGTTCAAGTTCTGTGATGACCCATAAGGTCATCCCGTGTATTTCTAGCTAAATCTGTATTTCGAGGTCATGAGAACCTCCTTCTATCTCACCTCGATTTGTGTGCGCAACCCGAGCGTGTAGCGGGGAAGCCGTTATGTGAAAAACTAATAAAAATGATATTTTTTGTGTTGTAATTTGAGTAAAGTTGACTTTGGTCATATTTTTGGTAAACGGACCCGGATCCGTGATTTGACGGTCCCGGAGGGTCCGTAGGAAAATATGGGACTTGGGCGTGTGCCCGGAATCGAATTCCGAGGTCCCAAGTCCGAGAAATGAATTTTTAAAGAAAATTATTTTCTGAAAAATATAAAGATTTTTGAAAATGAAATTTGATGTGAAACCTGTGGTATCGGGCCTGTATTATGGTTTCAGAGCCCGGTACAGGTTCAATATGATTTGTATGTGTTATCTGTGAAGTTTGGTAATAAACGAACTTCCTTTGACGTAATTCGGATAAAAAGGCTAAATTTAGAAGTTTTGAATTTTTTTATTGATTTTGAGGTTCAATTCGATGTTTATGATGTTATTTTGGTGATTTGATCACACGAATAAGTCCGTAGGATGTTGTTGAGGTTGTGTGCATATTTGGTTTTGAGCCCCGAGGGCTCGGGTGAGTTTCGGGTAGGTGTTAGGGTGCAAAAACTTGGTAAAAATTCTGGTGTTTAATGCTGTCATCTGGGGTATGGTATTTTATGATATGCGAACGCATAGGATAGGCTGCGAACGTATATCACAAGGTTGGGGTTGGGCAGAATTAGGCTTGTGCGAACGCACCCATGAGGATGCGATCGCGGAGGAAAACCAGTTACAACTATGCGAACGCACCATGCAGGTCGCGAACGCACAACCTATGAGGGGAACCTGGGGGTCTGGGTGTAATTTACCCTGTGCGAACACGACCCCACAAATGCGAACACATAAGTCTGAGTATCTAACCCTTCGCGGACGCGGCCAGGGGTCCGCGAACGCGAAGAGTAAACTAGCATAGTTATTTTGAAATGTCCAAAATAGAATTTATTACGTGATTCCTCCAATATAAACCTCTTCTTCTCCAAACCTCTTAGGCGAATTTTGAAGCATTTCTTCACCATAACCTCTTAGGTAAGTAATCTTTGACTTGTTTTCTTTCATTTTTATTAACATCCATTAGATTTTAGGCCTAAAAATATGGGATTTAAGGTAGAAAATTAGGGATTTGGGTATAATTAGGGCTTTTGGATTATTTTAGAATTTGACCTCTTTTTGAGGTCGGATTTCAAAATAAATTATATATTCGGGCTCGTGGGAGAATGGGTGATCGGATTTTTGTCCGAACCTCATGTTTCGACCAAGCGGACCCAGGGTCGTGTAACGACCCGACCGGTCGTTTTGCGTATTCGGACCCCGTTACCCTAAATAAGACTTCCCTTAGCGGCTTATAGTGATTTATGACTTGCAGGGACGGGCGGTTCGGGATTTAGAAATGTTTAGGATGGTATAGGAATACTTAGTTCCTTAAGGTTGGCTTTTAAGACCAAGTTTGACTTCGGTCAACATTTTGAGTAAACGACCTCGGAATCGAGTTTTGACGATTCGAGTAGCTCGTATGATAATTTCGGACTTGTGCGTATGTCCGGAATGGGTTAGGATGACCCGAGAGCGTTTCGACGCCAAATAGCGAAATAGAGTTTCCTTAAGTTCATAATTTGGTTTGGGACGTATTTTTGTGTTATCGAGGTACGAACGAAATTCCGAGACCGGGAATAGTTCCGTTATGTCATTTATGACTTGCTTTCAAAATTTGGTTTCATTCCAAGTAGTATAGGCCGGTTCGGTGCATTGAAACCGGATTCAAGAACTTAGAAATTCTTAAGTTTGATTTTAGGGATTTTGAGGGGTGATTTTGCATTTTAGCGTTGTTTTGGGTGTTCTGAAGGCTCGAGCGAGTCCGTAATATGATTTAGTACTTGTTGGTATAATTGCGCGGGGGCTCGGGTGGGCCCAGGTGCCTCCCGGACACCAAACAGAGCCAAAAACCAGCAGCTTCAGCTGCTGGTGCACCGAATCTGGTGTGACCGCAGGTGCGGTTGCCCAGGTCGCAGGTGCGAGACCGTCCCTGCGGTCAAGGCTCCGCAGGTGCGACCCCTAGGGGAGATGGTCCAAACCGCAGGTGCGGACCTCCTTCCGCAGGCGTGGACCCGCTGGTGCGGGACTTCCTCCGCAGGGGCGGCCCCAAGCCTCCTAGGCCACTTCCGCAGGTGCGACCTTTGGCTCGCAGGTGCGAGACCGTCCCTGCGGTCAAGGCTCCGCAGGTGCGACCTTTGGCTCGCAGGTGCGAGACTGCAGGTGCGGTCCTCGAGCCGCAGGTGCAAGATCATTGAAGGCAGTGAGCTTTTTTAATACGGGATTTGGCCTTTCTTCACCACTTCTTCTCCTCCATTGGCGATTTTGAGGGCTTTCAAGAGGGTATTCGACCTAGCTACTAAGAGGTAAGTAATTTCCATTTAAATGTTGGTTTATCACATCGAAACTTAGGTAGATCAACATCTAATTAGTGGAAATCAAAGGGGTTATAGTGAAAACCTAGGTTTGATGAACTTTAGGGAATTTCACCGCTTATCTACCATGAAATCATACAAAAACTATATATTAATGATCCTTAGGCTATGAGTGAGTGTTATCTTAAAAAAAATTCCGAAATCCGAGCATGTGGGCTCGGGGGTGTATTTTGGAATTTCTTCAAGAATAGTGAATTTACTAAATAAGTAGGATAATTTCCATACCTTGAGCATGCATTGACATATTTATATATCAGTTGACTAGTTTCGAGTCCTCAGGTGTAATGTTTGGAGTTTCGGGCGCGTTCTTGACCCGGGAAGTAGATTCTACACGAGGTGAGTCTCCTTTCCAACCTTGTAAGAGGGAATTGTCCCCATAGGCAAATGTAAATGATTGAATTATCCTTATTTGCGGGGGCTACGCACGCGCAAAGTGACGAGAGTCCGTGCGTAGCTACTACTATGTTATGTCGGGTAGAATTTAAGATTTCACAAGCATGCCTTATGTGCCTTACCTGTACCTTTACATGTGTTTCTAGTTGCTTATTATCTTTGAAATTGATATGAGGATATTAGGAAGTTATGTGTAAGTTTAAGTGCTTAAATCTCTGATTTCAAGTATAAACCATGATAAATTCTTGAATTTCCTGTCAATTATGTGTATGTCTACGAGCACCCGCGTCACATGTATAATTCGTGAGCGGGCTAGCCTTATATTTATGTCAACCGCGTCGCATGATCGATTCGCTAGCGGGGTAATAGATGCATCTATGGTTCGTGTCGCTCGACCCTCGGCAGTGCACATTTAAATTTTTGAGTCGCTTCGGCCGTACGCCTCGGCATATTATATGCTATGTGTTTGATTGAGAGTCCTATTATTATTCTTACAATTTAATTGTTCTGTGGGGAAGGAAACTTGTGATTTTTATTAAATATCGTTACTCGGCATTAACAGGTAGATCGTTATCTTTATATACTGATGCTCCATCTCTACTTTCTTTCCATAAATGTTAATCTTGTCTAGATTTATTAAATCATATTATCGATAACGACCTTAGTTAGTAACACGTCTACCTCTCGTCACTACTTCTTCGAGTTTAGACGGGATACTCTCTGGGTACATATTTGTTTATATGTACTCATGCTACGCTTCTGTACTTAATTGTACAGGTTCTGAGGTTGTTGCACCTGGTCACTATTCTGGTGTCCGTCATTGAGAGTACTATCTGGACCCGACTACACGGTGAGCTGCTCTTCCTGGCGTTCCTCAGCAGCACTGTGGAGTTTCTATTATTTTTGGATATTTCTGTCTACCCCTTTCAGACAGTTGTACATTCATTTTGTCTATTTGTATATTCCACTAGTCGTCTGTGGACTTGTGACACTAGGTCTTGGCACACGTAGTTGACTCGCTAGTATTTTGCTACTCTGTTTATGCTGGCAAACGATTTTTGAGTTACTTTAAATTAATTTGCCTCACTTCCTCATTTTCATTAAAGGACTTCTTAAATTAAAACCAGACAAGTATTTGAACATCTCATTAATTTAAGTAATTTCGTAGCAAACTAGTGTTGGCTTGCCTGACTCCGGTGTTGGGCGCCATCACTACCTGAATTAGAATTTGGGTCGTGACAGGTCGATTTTTGGATTTTTAGGAAGAATGTTGAGAATTCTATAATTAAGCATTGGAATTGAACTTTTTAGAATTAATTGATGTTATTGGGTCAATTATGTCTAGATATGATTGATTTAGAGTCGGGACCAAAAGGAAAAGCGGTGCTAGATGCTTGATTTGGATTCTTGGAGTCGAGGTAAGTGTTTGGCCTAAACTTAGCTTGGGGGAATATGTGTTGAGTCCTATTTGTTACATGTTTATTCCATGTCCAATGTATAGATGAGGTGACGAGTACCTATATGTTGTGGTCAAGCATGCCCGTGAGTCGAATATGAGTAATGATGTAATTTTCATTGAAGTTTAGTGTGTTTATGGATTTGATATCATTTGATAGTTATTCATTTGATGGAAATTCTCAGTTGTGAGTACTGTTGAGTAATGGTTCGGTTGAGGAATATGTTGGTAAGTTATATATCCGTGTAGGTTTGGATATATCTGTGTCGCTTGCCGGGACGGTATTACTCTTGTTGATTACTCCTGTGTATTTAAGGTTTCTTATTGTTGATTTTCCTGTCAATTGTTGTTTTATGATATTTATGCACGAGGGGACATTTCGTGCCGTGTTATTGATTATTTATGCATGAGGGGACATTCCATGCAGCGTTGTTGATTATTTATGCACGAGGGGACATTCCGTGCCGTGTTATTGATATTTATGCACGAGGGGACATTCCGTGTCGTGTTGTTGTTTATTTATGCACGACGGGACATTTCGTGCCGTGATGTTCTTTATTTATGCACGAGGGGACTTTCCGTGCCGTGTTACTGATATTTATGCACGAGGGGACATGCTGTGCCGTTTCTGTTTACGTATTTGTTTAGAGTTGTTAATTCTTGCTGCTATTTAATTATTTCAATTGTTGTCTTGTCCCGTCTTTTCAGTAGTTGTTACCCGTCTCCCCAACATGTTTTCCCTGTTTTGTACTTAACTATTTACTTTTTGTTATTATTCCTGCTATATATTATAGAACTGCACAAGTATTTGTTATTTGTCGTGTCCTAGCCTCGTCACTAGTTCGCCGAGGTTAGGCTCGGCACTTACTCAGTACATGGGGTCGGTTGTACTGATGCTACACCTGCACTCCTTTATGTTGTGCAGATCACGGTACCGGACCTTGTGGACATTGATCGGGGGAGTATCCTTCAGTCCCACAGAGATATTGAGGTAGTTCTGCAGGCGTCCGCAGGCCTTAGCGTCACCCACTATCTCATTTATTTTCTTTCTGTCTTTCCTTTGTATTTCTGAGACAGTTGTATTGTTTATTCAGACTTTGTTTTTAGCACTTTTAGACAGTCCGTGGATTTGTGATACAAGTTCTGGGGTTTTACTAAGGATTTTGTAATATCAAATACTTGAGTTGTTGAATTTCATAGCTTCCGTACTTTTATTTAAACTTGTTCTCGCTTATCGCTTTTCTTTTAAATGCCTAATAATAAGGAAATAAGTTATATTAACCGGAACGTTGGCTTGTCTAACGGGTTCAACATTACACGCCATCACGGTCCCGATGGTGGGATTTCGGGCCGTGACAAGTTGGTATCAGAGCACTAGGTTGCCTAGGTCTCACAATTCACGAAGAAACTTGATAGAGTCTGAGGGATCGGTACGGAGACGTTTGTACTTATCCCCCAGAGGCTGCAAAGTTAGGAATAACTTCACATTTCTTCTTCTCTGTCGTGCGATTTGAATTCTAAATGATTTTATATTCTATTCTCTCGCAGATGGAGAGAACGCGTGCTTCCTCATCTACCGATCAATAGCCCGATCCTCCAGTTCCAGCTCCTACGAGGGGCCGAGGACGAGGACGAGGCAGGGGCAGGGCTCAGCCCAGAGCATCATCCCCAGTAGAGGACCCACAAGTAGACTTTGTCGGTGAGGTTCCTGCTCAGACGGTTCCGGTTGGACCAGCTCAGGTCCCAGAGGGGTTCATTGCCACCCCGGTACTTCAGGACGCTCTGGTCCGCTTAGTGGGCCTTATAGAGAGCGTGGCTCAGTCCGGTCTACTTCCTACATCACCAGCCGTCTCTCAGGCTGGGGTAGGGGCCCAAACTCTTGCTACCCTCACACCAGAGAAGTTAGCTGCTCAGTTCCAGACTCCAACACCTCAGACAGCTGGAGCAGCTCAGCCGGGTATTGTGGCACAGACAGTAAAGGGAGCAACTATGTCTGCCGATGCTTTGTGGAGATTGGATCGGTTCACCAAGTTATTTCCTACTACTTTTACTGGTGCGCCATCAGAGGACCCCCAGGATTTCTTAGACATTTGCTATGAGGTTTTTCGGAACATGGGGATTGTGGAGACCAACAGTGTCTATTTTGCTACATTCCGTCTTTCTGGTACCGCCAAGACTTGGTGGAGGGATTTTTGCTTGACCAGGCCAGTTGGATCTTCGCCGTTATCTTGGGATCAGTTCTCCGAGTTGTTCTTGGAGAAGTTCCTTCCAGTCACTCAGAGGGAGGATCTTTGGAGGCAGTTTGAGCGTCTCCAGCAGGGCTCTATGACAATCACCCAGTATGAGACTCAGTTTATCACTTTGGCTTGACATCCTATCATGATACTCCTCACAGATCGAGAGAGGGTGAGGAGGTTTATTGAGGGGCTAGCTCAGCCTATTAGACTCCAGAGGCCAGAGAGACAGGTACTGATATTTCGTTCCAGGAGGCGGCCAACGTGGCCAAGCGTATTGAGATGGTCTTATCACAGGGCAGTGGTGAGGGGTCTGACAAGAGGCCTCGTCATTTTGGTCGATTTAGTGGTGCCTCATTTGGAGGTAGAGATTCCTTTGGCATAGGTCATCCTCCTAGGCCATTCCAGTTGGCACTTCAGGTATCCCGTAGTGCACTAGCAGCTCCTATTAGTGCACTACCGCTTCAGAGCTTCCAAGGTGGTTATTCTGGTCGACAGGGACAGTTTCAGGGCCAACAATCTCAGCATCTGAGGTCTTGCTTCACTTGTGGTGGTGTGGGGCACATTTCCAGGTTTTCCCCCCGAGCTTCTAGTGGTTCTCACTATCAGGGTTTCCGTGCTATAATTCCCGCACCAGGTGCACCCACACCCCCTCAGCCAGCTAGGGGTGGAGGTCGAGGTTCCAGAGGTGGAGGACATACAATTAGAGGTGGAGGACATGCTATGAGGGGTAGAGGTTAGCCCGCAGTAGGTCGACCTAGGGATGTTCAGATTGGTGGGGCTTTGCCCCGATGCTATGTTATTCCCGCCAGACCTGAGGTTGAGGCCTATGATGCAGTCATTACATGTATGGTTTTAGTTTGCACCAGAGATGCTTCGGTTTTATTTGATCCGGGGTCTACATTCTCCTATGTGTCTTCATATTTTGCCCCTTATCTGATTATGCCCCGTGATTCCCTGAGTACTCATGTATATGTATCTACACCGGTGGGTGATTCTATTGTGGTAGATCGAGTCTACCGTTCATGCTTAGTAGTTATTGGTGGTCTGGAGACTCGTGCAGATCTCTTGCTTCTTGATATGGTTGATTTCGACGTTATTTTGGGGATGGATTGGCTATCTCCCTACCATGCTATTCTGGATTGTCATGCCAAGACTGTGACCTTGGCCTTACCGGGAGTACCTTGATTGGAGTGGAGAGGGACTCCTAGTCATTCTTCCAGTAGAGTTATTTTATATATGAAGGCTCGGCGCATGGTTGAGAAGGGTTGTATGGCCTATTTAGCCTATGTTCGTGATTCTAGTGCCGAGGTTCCTTCTATGGAGTTTGTGCCCGTGGTTCGTGAGTTTCTAGAGGTATTCCCTGCTGACCTGCCTGGTATGCCACCCAGCATGGATATTGACTTTTGCATTGAGTTGGATCCAGGCACTCAACCCATTTCTATTCCGCCATATCGTGTGGCCCTGCCAGAGATGAAGGAGTTGAAGGAGAAGATACATGATTTTCTAGATAAAGGCTTTATTAGGCCTAGTGTTTCTCCTTGGGGTGACCCGTTGTTGTTTGTTAAGAAGAAAGATGGCTCGATGAGGATGTGTATTGACTACCAGCAATTGAACAAGGTTACTACCAAGAATAAGTATCTCTTGCCGAGGATTGATGATTTATTCGACCAGCTTCAGGGTGCCACAGTGTTTTCCAAGATTGACTTGAGATTTGGCTACCATCAGTTGAGGATTAGGGCGTCTGATGTCCCTAAGATGGCCTTTCGCACTCGGTATGGGCATTATGTGTTCTTGGTGATGTCATTTGGGTTGACGAATGCCCCAACTGCTTTTATGGATTTGATGAACCGAGTGTTCATTCCCTATTTGGACTCGTTTGTTATCGTTTTCATTGATGATATATTGATATACTCTCGTAGTCTAGAGGAGCATGAACATCACCATCGAGTCGTTCTCCAGACTCTGAAGGACAGTCAGTTGTATGCCAAATTTTCTAAGTGTGAGTTCTGGTTGAGTTCGGTTGCATTTCTGGGTCATGTGGTGTCGGCAGAGGGTATTCAAGTGGATCCCAAGAAGATTTCAGCAGTCAGAGATTGTCCTAGATCCACCTCAGCTACAGAGATTTAGAGCTTCTTGGGCTTAGCAGGTTATTATCATCGATTTGTGGAGAGCTTTTCATCTATTGTAGCCCCAATGACCAGATTTACTCAGAAGGGTGCCCAGTTCAGGTGGTCTGATGAGTGTGAGGCGAGCTTTCAGAATCTCAAGACAGCCTTGACCACGGCACCGGTGTTAGTTTTGCCCACAGGTTCAGGGCCATATACCGTGTATTGTGATGCTTCACGGGTGGGACTTGGTGCAGTGTTGATGCAGGATGGCAAGGTTATAGCCTATGCTTCTCGTCAGTTGAAGATTCATGAGAAGAACTATCCAGTTCATGATTTATAGTTAGCAACCATTATTCATGCGCTAAAGATTTGGAGGCATTATCTGTATGGTGTGTCCTGTGAGGTGTTCACGGATCACAAGAGTTTGCAATACCTGTTCTAGCAGAAAGAGTTGAATATGAGACAGAGGAGATGGTTAGAGCTGTTGAAGGATTATGACATTACCATTCTATATCATCCGGGAAAGGCCAATGTGGTGGCCAATGCTTTGAGCCGGAAGTCAGCCAACATGGGTAGTCTTGCCTATATACCGGTCGGGGAGCGACCGCTTGCTTTAGATGTTCAGGACTTGGCCAATCGATTCATGAGATTGTATGTTTTAGAGACTGGCAGTGTTTTAGCTTATACTGTGGCTCGTTCTTCATTGTTTGATCATATTCAAGGCCGGCAGTATGATGATCGTCATTTATGTGTTCTTAGAGATACGGTTCGGCACGGAGGTGCCAAGAAGGTTACAGTTATTGATGATGGAGTCTTGAGGATGCAGGGCCGTATTTGTGTGCCTGATGTTAATGGTATTCGTGAGTTGATATTGCAGGAGGCCCATTCTTCATGATATTCCATTCATCTGGGCGCCGCGAAGATGTACCAGGATTTGCGGCAACATTATTGGTGGCATAGGATGAAGAAGGACATTGTGGCATATGTAGATCGGTGCTTGAACTGTCAGCAGGTTAAGTACGAGCACCAGAGACCCGGTGGTTTGATGCAGCAGATTGAGCTTCCCGTGTGGAAGTGGGAGCGTGTTACCATGGATTTTGTAGTTGGGCTCCCACGGACTGAGAGGATGTTTGATGCGGTGTGGGTCATTATGGATAGGCTGACCAAGTCAGCACACTTCATTTTGGTATCAGTTTCGTATTCTTCGGAGAAGTTGGCAAAGATCTACATCAGGGAGATTGTTCGCTTGCATGGTGTGCCCGGGTCTATTATCTCTGACCGAGGTACTCACTTTACCTCCCATTTCTGGAGAGTATTTCAGCGTGAGATGGGCACACGGGTTGAGTTGAGCACAATATTTCATCCTCAGACGGACGGACAGTCCGAGCGTACCATTCAGATCTTGGAGGATATGTTGCGAGCATGTGTCATTGACTTTGGAGGTTCATGGGACCAGTTCTTTCCTCTAGCTGAGTTTGCCTACAACAACAGCTACCAGGCGAGCATTCAGATGGCTCCTTATGAGGTGTTGTATGGTAGGCGGTGTCGGTCGCCAGTCAGGTGGTTCGAGCCGGGAGAGGCTAGATTGTTGGGTTCAGAGTTAGTTCAGGATGCCTTGGATAAGGTGAATATCATTCAGGATAGACTTTGCACAGCTTAGTCCAGGCAGAAGAGTTATGCAGACCGTAGAGTTCGTGATTTGGCATTCATGGTTGGTGACCTGGTATTGCTTCGGGTGTCGCCCATGAAGGGAGTGATGAGGTTCGGGAAGAAGGGCAAGCTGATCCCTAGGTACATTGGTCCCTTTGAGATTCTTGAGAAGGTGGGAGAGGTTGCCTATAGACTTGCTTTACCACCGAGTTTATCAACTATACATCCGGTGTTTCATGTATCTATGCTTCGGAAGTATGTTGCCGATCCATCTCATGTGCTAGACTTCAGCAGTGTCCAATTGGACAAGGATTTGACTTATGAGGAGGAGCCGGTAGCCATATTAGCTCGGCATGTTCGACAGTTGAGATCGAAGAGTTATCCTTCGGTTCGTGTTCAGTGGAGAGGCCAGCCTGTTGAGGCAGCTACTTGGGAGTCCGAGTCCGATATACAAAGCCGATATCCCCATCTTTTCCCCGATTCAGGTATCTTTCTAAGTCCGTTCGAGGACGAACATTTGTTTTAGAGGTGGAGATTGTGATGACCCAAAAGTTCATCTCGTGTATTTATAGCTAAATCTGTATTCCGAGGTCATGAGAACCTCCTTCTATCTCACCTCGATTTTGCGTGCGCAGCTCGGGCGTGTAGCCGTTATGTGAAAGCCTGATGAAAATGATATTTTTTGTGTTGAAATTTGAGTAAAGTTGACTTTGGTCAGCATTTCTGGTAAACGGACCCAAACTCATGATTTGACGGTCCCAGAGGGTCCGTAGGAAAATATGGGACTTGAGCGTGTGCCCGGAATCGAATTTCGAGGTCCCAAGTATGAGAAATGAATTTTTAAAGAAAATTATTTTCTGAAAAATATAAAGGTTTTTGAAAATGAATTTTGATGTGAAACCTGTGGTATCGGGCCCGTATTATGGTTCCAGGGTCCGGTACAGGTTCAATATGATTTATACGTGTTATCTGTGAAGTTTGGTAATAAATGAACTTCGTTTGACGTAATTCGGATAAACAATGCTAAATTTAGAAGTTTTGAAATATTTCATTGATTTTGAGGTTCAATTCGATGTTTATGATGTTATTTTGGTGATTTGATCACACGAATAAGTCCGTAGGATGTTGTTGAGGTTGTGTGCATATTTGGTTTTGAGCCCCGAGGGCTCGGGTGAGTTTTCGGTAGGTGTCGGGGTGTAAAAACTTGGTAAAAATTCTGGTGTTTAATGCTGTCATCTGGTGTCTGGTATTTTATTCTATGCGAACGCATAGGATAGGCTGCGAACGTATAGCACAAGGTTGGGTCTGTGCAGAATCAGGCTTGTGCGAACGCACCCATGAGGATGCGATCGCGGAGGAAAACCAGTTACAACTATGCGAATGCACCATGTAGGTCGCGAACGCACAACCTATAAGGGGAACCTGGGGGTCTGGGTGTAATTTACCCTGTGCGAACGCGGCCCCATAAACACGAACGCATAGGTCTGAGTAGCTAACCCTTCGCGAACGCGGCCAGGGGCCCGCGAACGCGGAGAGTAAAATCGCCCAGTTATTTTAAAATGTCCAAAACAGAATGTATTACGGGATTCCTCCAATTTTTCATAAACCTCTTCTTCTCCAAACCTCTTAGGCAAATTTAGAAGCATTTCTTCACCATAACCTTTTAGGTAAGTAATCTTTGACTTGTTTTCTTCCTTTTTTATTAACACCCATTAGATTTTAGGCCTAAAACATGGGATTTAAGGTAGAAAATTAGGGATTTGGGTAGAATTAGGGGTTTTGATTATTTGGGAATTTGACCTCGTTTTGGGGTCGGATTTCAAAACAAATTATATATTTAGGCTCGTGGGAGAATGGGTGATCGGATTTTAGTCCGAATCTCGTGTTTCGACCAAGCGAGCCCGAGGTCGGTTTTTGGATTTTTAGGAAGAATGTTGGGAATTCTATAATTAAGCATTGGAATTGAATTGTTTAGAATTTATTGATGTTATTGGGTCAATTATGTCTAGATAAGATTGATTTGGAGTCGGGATCGAAAGGAAAAGCGGTGCTAGAGGCTTGATTTGGAATAGGTTTTGAGTCCTATTGTTACATGTTTATTCCATGTCCAATGTATAGGTGAGGTGACGAGTACCTATATGTTGTGGTCAAGCATGCCCGTGAGTCGAATATGAGTAATGATGTGATTTTCATTGAAGTTTACTGTGTTTATGGATTTGATATCATTTGGTAGTTATTCATTTGATGGAAATTCTCAGTTGTGAGTATTGTTGAGTTGTGGTTCGGTTGAGGAATATGTTGGTAAGTTATATATCCGTGTAGGTTTGGATATAGTTGTGTCCCTTGCCGGGACGGTATTACTCTTGTTGATTACTCCTGTGTATTTAAGGTTTCTTATCGTTGATTTTCCTGTCAATTGTTGTTTTATGATATTTATGCACGAGGGGACATTTCGTGCCGTGATGTTGTTTATTTATGCACGAGGGGATATTCCGTGTCGTATTACTGATATTTATGCACGAGGGAACATTCCGTGCCGTGTTTTGTGATATTATAGCACGAGGGGACATGCCGTGCCGTTTATGTTTACGTATTTGTTCAGAGTTGTTAATTCTTGCTGTTATTTAATTATTTCAATTGTTGTCTTGTCCCGTCTTTTCAATAGTTGTTACCCTTGTCTCCCCAGCATGTTTTCCCTGTTTTTTACTTAACTGTTTACGTTTTGTTATTATTCCTGCTATATATTATAGAACTGCACAGGTATTTGTTATTTGTCGTGTCCTAGCCTCGTCACTATTTCGCCGAGGTTAGGCTCGGCACTTACTCAGTACATGGGGTCGGTTGTACTGATTCTACACCTGCACTCCTTTATGTTGTGCAGATCACGGTACCGGACCTTGTGGACATTGATCGAGGGAGTATCCTTCAGTCCGCCGGAGATACTGAGGTAGTTCTGCAGGCGTCCGCAGGCGTTGGCGTCACCCACTATCTCATTTATTTTCTTTCTGTCTTTCCTTTGTATTTCTAAGATAGTTGTATTGTTTATTCCGACTTTGTTTTTAGCACTCTTAGACAGTCCGTGGATTTGTTATACCAATTCTGGGGTTTTACTAAGGATTTTGTAATATCAAATACTTAAGTTGTTGAATTTCATAGCTTCCGTACTCTTATTTAAACTTGTTCTCACTTATCGCTTTTCTTTTAAATGCCTAATAATAAGGAAATAAGTTATATTAACCGGAACGTTGACTTGTCTAGCGGTTTCAACGTTAGACGCCATCACGGTCCCGACAGTGGGATTTCGGATCGTGACAAGTTCTCCTCAGACTTCTCAAACAATTCCTTTTTCAGTTCTCTGGGAGTCCGAGGATGACATGCGGAGCAGATATCCACACTTATTCAGCACTTCAGGTATGATTCTAGACCCGTTTGAGGACGAACGTTTGTTTAAGAGGTGGAGAATGTAACGACCTGGCCGGTCGTTTCGCGTATTCGGACCCCGTTTCCCTAAATAAGACTTTCTGTAGCGGCTTATCGTGATTTGTGACTGGCGATGACGGGCGGTTCGGGATTCGGAAGTGTTTAGGATGGTATAGGAACACTTAGTTCCTTAAGGTTGGCTTTTGAGGCCAAGTTTGACTTCGATCAACATTTTGAGTAAACGACCTCGGAATCGAGTTTCGACGATTCCATTAGCTTCGTATGATGATTTTGGACTTGTGCATATGTCCGAAATGGGTTTTGGATGTCCTGGGATCGTTTCGACGCCAAATAGTGAAATAGAGTTTCCTTAAGTTCATAATTTGGTTTTGGACGTGTTTTTTGTGTTATCGAGCTCCGAATGGAATTCTGAGACCGAAAATAGTTCCGATATGTCATTCATGACTTGCCTGCAAAATTTGGTGTCATTCCGAGTAGTATAGGTCGATTCGGACCATTGAAACCGAATTCAAGAACTTAGAAATTCTTAAGTTTGATTCTAGGGGTTTTGAGGGGTGATTTTGAGTTTTAGCATTGTTTTGGGTGTTCTGAAGGCTCGATCGAGTCCGTAATATGATTTAGGATTTGTTGGTATAGTTGCACGGGGGCTCGGGTGGGCCCAGGTGCCTCCCAGACACCAAACGGAGCCAAAAACCAGCAGCTTTAGCTGCTGGTGCACCAGATCTGGTGTGACCGCAGGTGCGGTTTCCCAAATCACAGGTGCGAGACCGCCTCTGCGGTCAAGGCTCCGCAGGTGCGACCCCCAGGGCAGCTGGTCCAAACCGCAGGTGCGGACCTCCTTCCGCAGGCGCAGACCCGCTGGTGCGGCCCCAGGCCTCCTAGGCCACTTCTGCAGGTGCGACCTTTGGCTCGCGGGTGCGAGACCGCAGGTGCGGTCCACGAGCCGCAGGTGCGAGATCACTGAAGGCAGTGATCTCATTTAATACGAGATTTGGCCATTTTTCACCATTTCTTCTCCTTCATTGGCGATTTTGAGGGCTTTCAAGAGGGTATTCGGCCTAGCTACTAAGAGGTAAGTAATTCCCATTTAAATGTTAGATTAATGCACCAAAACTTAGGTAGATTAACATCTAATTAGTGGAAATCAAAGGGGTTAGTGTGAAAACCTAGGGTTGATGAACTTTAGGGAATTTCACCACTTTTCTACAATGAAATCATACAAAAACTATATATTAATGATCCTTAGGCTATGGGTGAGTGTTATCTTCGAAAATTTCCGGAATCCGAGCATGTGGGCCCGTGGGTGTATTTTGGGATTTCTTCAAGAATAGTGAATTTACTAAATAAATAGGAGAATTTCCATACTTTGAGCATGCATTGACATATTTATATATCATTTGACTAGTTTCGAGTTCTCGGGTGTAAAGTTAGGAGTTTCGGGCGCGTTCTTGACCCGGGAAGTAGATTTTACGCAAGGTGAGTCTCCTTTCCAACCTTATAAGAGGGAATTGTCCCCATAGGTAAATGTAAATGATTGAATTATCCTTATTTGCGGGGGCTACGCACGCACAAAGTGACGAGAGCCCTTGCGTAGATACTACTATGTTATGTCGGGTAGAATTTAGGATTTCACAAGCATGCCTTTATGTGCCTTACCTGTACCTTTACATGTGTTTCTAGTTGATTATTATCTTTGAAATTGATATGAGGATATTAAGAAGTTATGTGTAAGTTTAAGTGCTTAAATCTCTGATTTCAAGTATAACCCATGATAAATTCCTGAATTTCCTTATAATTCTGTGTATGTCTACGAGCACCCGTGTCGCATGTATGATTCGTTAGCAGGGTAGCCTTATATTTATGTCAATCGCGTCGCATGATCGATTCGCGAGCGGGGTAATAGATGCATCTATGGTTCGTGTCGCTCGACCCTCGGCAGTGCACATTTATGTTTTTGCGTCGCTTCGGCCGTACGCCTCTGCATTTTATATGCTATGTATTTGACTGAGAGTCTTATTGTTATTATCAAATAAACTGTTCTTTGTGGAATGGGACTTGGGACTTCTACTGATACTATTATTTGACACTTGCGGGTAGATTGTAGTTCACATACTTGATATTCCATGTCTACTTGATTGCCATGACTGTTAATCCTGTCTAGATTTATTTAATTATACTAGTGCTAATGACCCTAGTGAGTAATACGTCTACCTCTCGTCACTACTTCTTCGAGTTTAGACGGGATACTCACTGGGTACATATTTGTTTATATGTACTCATGCTACGCTTCTGTACTTAATTGTACAGGTCCTGAGGCTGGTGCATCTGGTTATTATACCGGAGCGCGTTCCTGAGAGTGTTACCTGGACTAGACTACACGGTGAGCTGCTCTGCCTGGCGTTCCTCAGCAGCACTGTGGAGCTTCTATTATTTCCTTGGATATTTCTGTCTACCCCCTTGCAGACAGTTGTACAATTATTTTGTTTATTTTGTATATTCCACTAGTCGCATGTGGACTTGTGACACTAGGTCTTGGCATACGTAGTTGGTTTTCCTAGTATTTTGCTATACTGTATATGTGGAAAACGATCTTTCGAGTTTCATTAAGTCAAGTTGCATCACTTGACTGTTTTCTTTAAATGATTTCCTAACTTAAAATTTGGCAAGTACTTAAATATCTAACTAAGTGAAGTAACTTCGGTAGTGAACTAGTGTTGGTTTGTCTGACTCCGGTGTTGGACGCCATCACGACCTGAGTAGGAATTTGAGTCGTGACACTTTTTTTGTTTGTTCTTGATGAAACTAAGTGATAAAAAAATATCCAGAAGCTTATTGAATTTGATCTCGATTTTTTTTACTTGAATTCTGATAAAAAGAATTTCTTTACTGGAATTTGGTCGATCATCTTTATAGTGAAGATGACGTTCCTCGTACCGCTTTCTTAATATTTCTCTAAACACATTTAAGAGTACTCACTTTAGAAGTAAGAGTGCATAATATATTTGTTTAATTGTGAATTTAACTTTTAAAGGAGTGCAATTAGTTAACTATTTTCTATAAATATGTCAAATGTAACACAACGTTATTTGTCGAATAATATGAATTCTCCCTTGATAGGAAAATATGCTCCACAAACATATAGTGAGTTTCTTCTCCATTTCTTTTTTGTAAGATCATGTGATTGATAGCGAACAATCTTAGTTGAAGATAAGAATTTTTCGTGCTACAAAGATAGGTAATCGATTAACCTTCATTCATTGAAAATGAGTAATTATGGATATGGAACAATATCCTTTTGCTAAGAATGTGATGCCTATATTATTAGATCATCGAGCTCTATTTGGCCGAAAATTCAAACCCTATCAAATGTAATAGTTCTATTGCTTCGCCTCATTTGATGTTTCCAATTCTAACGAGTTCTAACAGTTACTGAAAAATAAATTAATAATCCTAATATTATTTACTTTGTATTGATATCCTCTCCACCTTATTCAAGTGATTAGTACAAAAAAAATATTGATTTTAATTTCTTTTGTCAATTTTAACGTTATTCCTCTATCTGCGCCAAATAAAATTGTGCATTGTTAAGTTTGGAGAGAATAGTTCTTTGACATGTATTTACAACTCTCTACTTCGTATGGGATGAATGGATCATTCCCTTCATTCCAAGTGATAGAGAGAGTAACATAATTTTGGCTAGACTCTTGTGTGGGTTCTACTGATAATTTTTGTTTTATTTTGAATTGGAAAAATATAAATTGACCTTTAAGTTGTGTGAACGACTAGACAGACACCTTAACTGACCATTTATCATTTTGACACTTAAGTGATTATCAAATGTATATTGTGAACACCCGAGTTCGGTAGTTCATATGTGTGAGTTACGCTTGCCTCCATTCTTCTTCTCCGATAAGAGATCTCCGCTCTTGTTCATCTCGCCCATTTTTCCTCTTCCAAACTTCTCTTCCCCACCTACCACATGTAACAAAATTCACAATCTCTTAGTCCAAAAGACAACTTAATTACATAATTTTTGGCGCTGGTAGGTTGAATTAGGTATTAACATAGTTCTACGATTGCTTTCTTTATCATTGTGCTTCATTTCTTACGAAGCCTCCACCAATGGAACCAAGCATAAAAAGTGGAGCTTTGCTACCAGATGTTAAAAGACAACTTAATTGGACCATGGAAGATTTCAAATTTTTAACCTCATAAGGGAATTGGATAAGGTAAATTGCTGGAAATGGGACCGAAAATTTATGAGTGTGTTTAACCAAAGAATTAGATACCTTGACTAAAGCTTATTTTTAGGAATGAGCACGGGGTTCTGATAATCAGGGAAATAATGATAAATAAAAAGGAGTAAGTAAATAGACAATAGTATGATGCACAGAAAAATAAAGAATACGGTATTCGTAGTCCAGATGCCCCTTACAAGTTAACTTCTATTCCCTTATATAGAGAGTTCTTCAGTATAACATCTACCTCTTGCAATGATAACACATTAATGACTAGTTATTACATTATTATAACATTACAGTGAATAACCGTAACTATTGCGTGAAAGTTGTGTTATGTGCGGAATTAATACCTTTGAATCTGTCCGTAGCTCTGTTCGGATTCATTCTGACCGTGTCTCTTCTTTGACTCAATCAAGTTGAGTCTTCCGTAGCTGATTACTTCGTAGGTATATAGTTCCGTGCCTCTTTGTCTCGCACCTCCTTATAGAATCATGTCCAACTGTCATGTTTTCCTTGTTCCACATAACTGGATGAATCATCAAGAACTATCATACGTGTGAAGCTCTTTTTTACCAATACAGGGTGGTCAATTGATATTATTATTGTGTGGTGGCTATTATTAATTATTTTTATTTTAAGACTGAATGAGAGGAGGTGGATTCACGTCGGAAAGTGAATAAGCTACTGATGTTTCCATGTTTAGGTTAAGAAAGTTTGGTTGTGAAGATGAATTATTTTGGGAAGAAAGTAAAATTAATGTGGAAAGTATTAAAAATATAGTGGACCCACATAAAAGTTATGGTTGATCCACATAAAGTAAGAAAAAGAAAAAAACTTAATTTTGAGGGTTTCACGTGCTCAGATGTGAATACAAAACAAACTTTGCCTGTCAGTGTGAGGGTTCACAAGAACGTACTTCAATTGAAAAGAAATGTCTAATTGATAATGGGATCAATTGGGGCGTCTATGTGGTTATTGTGGACGACTTAAACATGTCGTTTATGTATTTCGCCATTTGAATTTAATTTAGTTTTGTAGAATAACAAATTGTGCATAAAAATTTATCTGATTATCTCTTTAGAATTTAATTATTCCTATATTGAAGAAACACAATGTTGTTGTTATTATCTATTGATATTATTGAACTGACTTTTAATTAGCTAAATACTGAATCATCATAATTTTTTTTGTTTCTTATTGCTCTTCACTTAACAGTTTTTTATAAGATTTTTAAATTGGTTCTCTGTTGGACTTCTTCCTTCGTGTAAAAATTACAAATTATATGGTTGATAAAACTTCTAACTCCGCTCGTGAGTTGCTTTTAATGCAATTAATGACTTTCGCAGGGGACTTCTGGTGCTTTTAGATTTTCTGAAGTTATGATATTCTCACACACTCAACCTTTTCAACAAAGTAAATACACTTGTTAAGATCAAGCACCATGAAGCATAAAATGTGGACAAAGATGTATGATGGGGTTGAGTTACCTATTTGTCTATTCTTATATATGGTCATGCTGCTAGAGTAGCTACTTACTAGCAAGAGCTATTGTTATTACTCAGTCATGATGAACGGTCATTTTGTATGATTATCTTTGTGGATGTAATTTCAAAGGAGAAAAATTCCATTTTCTCGAACAAATTCTAAATATGTATATTTAGAGTAATAAGCAGTCTTCGATGTAATCACTTTTATCAAGAATGGAACTTTGTTTCTGTGTTTGTGAAATTGTAGTTATCTAAAGTATGTAAGGATTATAAGTTATTTCAAATGTTGGGCTCGTGCTATACACGGGAAAACCTCATCTAGTAACTATAAAGAAGCTCTGTTTCATCTCGATTTTAATTGAGTCCAAATTCAAGTACAAATATTATTTGTCGTTGATATAATCATAAAGAAGGCTATATTTCAACTCGATTTCAATAATTGTGGTTAAATTCAAGCACAAATTTGGCATAACATCATGTACTTGCCGTTTATTAATGAAAAAAATTTCAACACGGAGAATGAGAATTTGTGTAAAGCCGTTTCATAATCCGCATAAGTATAACTCACACACCTGCATAACAACATAATAGCCTAGATATCACTTTGTAAATCTGCAGCCAAAAAAGAATAGGCTAATTCCCTAAAAACAACTTATTTTTACACAATCAACTATAATTAATGTTCCCTCATTATACCTCCAGTTGTTTTTCATTCTCTTGATTTCCTTTGATTATTATGCATTTGATGAAAAAATGCAAATCAGCCACAACGCCGCAACTCAAAAATTCTGAATAATATATCTTATCTAATGGGCCTACTCCCATTTTGGCTCTTATATATGCTGCTACTATGGTAGCGGCGGGAATTTTTTTTGTAGCTCGGCTTCTTCCTCTAGAAACTCAAACACATTTTATGTACAATTACTGAAGCAATCCGATATGATAAAAGAAAAATTAAAATTTGGTAAATGAATTGTAAAATCCATCCAACGCGTACAATATTTTTTTCATACTGCACATACACGAAAAAGAAGAAGAGAATGAAGTGTCAAACTTCCAAGAGGCCTCTTATACATTTACAAGTACATACATCCTTATAAATTGAAAAATATATATATTATTACATGCACAAATATACACGTTTGTACACAATTATACTGTAACGATCCGGTCTGTCGTTACGTAGAACCTGCATTATAATTACTGTGATTGACTTGTCATAGTTTGGTTATACTGTTATTGATGTGTTAGATTTGGTAGGCTTGAAATCAGAATGGTTGTAATGAGAGTTTAGTCACTTAGTCTTTAAAAATAGCCTTATAGTTGGAAAAGTCAACCGAGAGTTGACTTATTGGTAAATGACCTCAGAATGCGGAGTTTATGGCTCAGATAGTTTCGTTAGGTGATTTGGGACTTAAGAATGGGTTCAAAATATTTTTGTGATGTCCGATATAGAATTAGGCTTGAATTGGCGAAAGTTAGTTTTTGGTGATTTCCGGTCGGCAGTGGAAAATAGGCTATCGGGGTTGGAAAGGAATTCCGGAAGTTGGAACAGGTTCATAATGTCGTTTTGGATATGTCTGCAAAATTTCAGGTCAATCGGAGTTGCTTTGGATAGTTTCGGCATCGTTGGTGGATTTTAGAAATTTGAAAGTTCTTAGGCTTGAATCCGATGTGATTTTGGTCTTTGGGGGTTATATTTAGTGTTTTGAGAGTGCAACTAAGTTTGAATGATCATATGTGATGTGTTGGTATGTTTGGTTGGGGTCCCGAGGGGCTCGTATTGATTTCGGATGGTTAACAGGAAGTTTGGAACTTGAAATATGCAGCTTCAGCTGCTGGTGCTGGTTTAACCGCACCTGCGAAAGTTTAACCGCAGGAGCGAGAAAAGCTCCGCAGATGCGGAACTTGACCAGCTGAGGAAAATCCGCAGGTGCAAGGTATTTTCCGCACTTGCGATGCCGCAGATGCGGAAGGACCAGCGCAGGTGCGGAGGCCGAGATTTGAGGGTACGCCGCAGGTGCGGACCTGGGACCGCAGGTGCGCTTAAGTGGCCGCAGGTGCGGAACCACTGTTCAGAAAGTATATAAGCAAGCCTTCGCAAATTTTAACCCTTTTTCCACCATTGTTGTACTGGTTCCGAGGTTTTTGAGGGATTTTTAAGAGGGAAACGTTGGTGCATCATTGAGGTAAGCTTTTTGGACTTAATAACTCGATTATAGGTGATTTAAGAACTTAATATCAGTGTAAATTCATGAAACTCAGTAGAAAAAAAGGGAGTTAGGGCTTGAGATTATGAGACCTTTAGGGGTCGATTTGAGGGGTCAAACAAACACCGATTTTAGCGTTCTTTATATGTACGGACTCGTGAGACGATGAAGAACATTTTAGTATAAAAAATTTTGAGTTCCGAGACGCAGGACCGGGGGTCAGGTTTTGATCTAAAATTATCATTTTTCAATTTGGAATTCATTCTTTAAGCATAGTTTGATGATAAAGATCTGATCTTTATAGATTTGGAGCGCTCGGAAGTTGATACGAGAGGCAAGCGGGTTGCAGAGTAGCTTTTTGGACTAGTTTGAGGTAAGTAATGTCTTAAAATCCTGTCCTGAGGGTATGAAACCCCGGGCTCTACACCCTTTCATGGGTTTTGGAATGCAAAGGTTGGAACTTTGGAAATATATTCCCTATTTAGGCAACTATTGAATTGCGAAATCGCTTTTTAAGCCTATGCTTAATAATATTGATATATATTTTGATATGATTTGGGTTGTAAGCCATGTTTGGGGCCTAGTGCCGAATTGTTTACCCCTTGGGGGCTGTTTTTACTATTATCCTCACTTGATATGTTATGAATTTCACTCAGTCTTTTCTTGATAATTGTTTCGACACTCAGAGTATTTTTGATACTATTTATTGAAAACGAAACACTATTTTTGGGTCGAGAACCCGGTATATTTATGGCATGAAGGGCATGTTGAGAGTGTCTGACTGAGTGAGGTTGCGGGCCAACATTGCGAGATGATATGATATGAGTGAGGCTGCGGGCCTATATTGTGTGTGATTTATGCCATGCTGTGGCTTATTATAGCGCTTGGGCTGTAGAAGCCCCTCCGGAGTATGTACACACCCCCAGTGAGCGCAGGTACCTACTGAGTGATGTTGCCCGTGGGGCTGATACTGAGTGATTGTGAGGTTGCCTGATGAGATATTATTGAGTGACCGTGAGGTTGCCTGATGGGCTAATATTGAGTGACTGTGAGGTTGCCTGATGGGCTAATGTGGAGTGACTGTGAGGTTGCCTGATGGGCTGATACTGAGATTGTTGTGAGAAATGATTTTTTTTGCCCGAGGGGCAGATTTATGATAAATTTTACTGAGTTTTTGAACTATGATACACTTTGTTTTCAAATTGATTTTCACTGAGAGTTTTACTGAGATATATTGAAATTATACTTGTTGCAAAGGATTTATGGAAATTGGTTTTAGAACTTATGTATTTGATGAATACTAATGGTGACTTGGTGATTTACTATTTTTGTGAATTGGTGTATCTGTGTTGTTTGTTTCGTATTTCTCAGACTGTGATTTATTTTCATTACTACTGAGTTGGCGCATTCATCATTACTCCATGCACCTCTGTGTGCAGATTCAGGTATTGATTCGGAGCAGTAGTCGTCTGAGTTCGTTATCAGCAACTCACGGGATTTTAAGGTAGCTGTCCAGCGTCCACAACTTCTCCATTTTCCTTCCTTATTTAGTTTTAGCATTTCATTCCTAGACTTATTTAAGACAATAGTAGAGTTAGTTTTATTTCGTAGATGCTTGTGACCGTGTTGACTCCAGTCTTGGGAGGTTTTTGTTAGAGTTGTTTAGACTATTATTGGGCACTAAGACTTAAAGAATTTATTTTATACTATGTTTCCTGTTTATTATTGAATTGTAAATTACTATAATGGAACAACTACGTAGTAATGTGATGGTTGGCTATCTTAGTTCCACGATAGGCGCCATCACGACCTGTTAGGATTTGGGGTCGTGACATATACATAATTATACAATATTGTATAAGTGTATATAAACACCCCTTATAAAATATTTCACTAGAAAACATAGTATGTCCAAAACTACACTTACTGTAAATAATATCAACTTGTATAAACTTGTATAATAGTGTATTAGAGGTGTTTGTATATCTATATACACAATTATACAGTGTTAATGCAAACTGCTACATAGTTACCATTTTATCCATGTTTTGAGTTGTAGTAGAGATGATTCAACTCGTCAATAGGTTAGCAATTTTGCGCCAACGATCCGATAATTCAACACCCATAGAAGATACACCTAATTTCAGATTCGAGACTTCAAGGTCATAACAATGATGACCAGAATTTCAAAATTCAAAATATTCCAAAATTAGTGGTTATTTTGTTGGTGCAAATAAGTTTGAGTGCTATTTATTTCCAGATATTTGTGAATTTTCATTTTTCTTTCAAATCTTCAATATTCTTCATTTTCATTCTTTCAAAACTTCAATATTCTTTTGCTTGCCACCATCAGACTTGGCGTGATTGGATCACGAGGAGCCTGAGTCTTCTTCGAGCCATTGATGCTAAAATTGCGTAGGGGCGTGATTGGATGACGAGGAGCCTGAGTCTTGTTCAAGCCATTGATGTAAAACTGCGTAGGGGATAGGGGAGAGGGAATGGCAGATGTTAGATTAAAAGACGATGAGGGGATCTGTATGGAATAGAAAGAAAGAAGGAAGGCAATGGCGATGGGAGAAAATTTGATGTGTCGGGAACGAGGAAAGAAGAAAATAATAAAAATCCTAAAAGCGTCTTTAATAATAGGCTAAAATTGAAAAGTTTCTTTCAAGTTATGTACCTAAGCCAAGAGGCAGATCTTGTGCCACTCCACTTGGTCGTATGAAATTGGACATGTACTAAACGAGGTAAGAATTTTAAATCTTGGCCATTTTCGATTGGATTGGGTTGTTAGGCAAAGTGACAAGGGCCGTAATTCTTCCTTTTTTTTCTTACGCAATGTAATATTGCAATTTATGTTTCGTAAGATAACAAATAGGACATCATTTTTTTAGCGACGGAAAAAATGAAAAAAACATATTATATAAAAAATCCGATGCACTATCCTCCCTTAATGCAAGGATTAATGACTGCTTAACCGAAAAACAACTTGACCGAGGATAGTGGTAACAAATGGGCGGGTCGGGTTGGATTTAGGCAGGCTAAAAATAGGTTAAGAAAAAATGGGTTGGGTCTTAATCCACCCATATTTCATGCGGGTAAAAAATGAATTGGATATCAAATGAACGGGTTGAATATGGGTTAACCCATATTATATAAGTGTATTTTTTTTCAAATGCAATCTATAATTTTGCTTTTGCTCCGATTATTTAGTGACATAAGCTTAACTTGAATAATGTATACTTTCCTTCATTAAATTTATTCAAATTTAAGCACCATATTGTGAACTTAAGTTACTCTTCCTCAAAATAAAATAATTTTTATTTTAAGAAAAAAAATACTTAATGCACATCAAGCAATATCACTAATAATATATGACTTTTTGCATTTTCTACTTTGTTCATATATTGTCTACAATCCAAGATAAAACAAAATAAATCTAAAAAATTCTATAAATAGAAAGATACTATTTATATTATAAAATATATTACATATATAAAATATATAAAGAAAATAAAAAAATAGTACAAACGATTAAAAGAGAGTAGAAGGGAGCATATCTGTAACGACCCAGCCGGTCGTTTCGTGTGTTGGGACTCCGTTCCCGTGAATGACTCTT